>JBBPPG010001203.1:0-10215 GCA_038091855.1 Leccinellum luteum
TCCCAGACAACACTTCAAATTTTTTCCAACATTTTGTTCCCTGTTCTCACCAGGTAGAAACTTAAAATATGTAGACTGAGTGTAAAATGTACGAACACATTCTAAATTTAGGCCACTGTGCGAACCAAGTTAAAATTTGGAATATAATCCAATTGGTTAATATTTATTATTTTAGCCCAAATTCGGACTTTGCCAATATTTTATATACAGACTAGCTTTTTGTGGGAGATTGCACATGTGTGTATATTTCAAATTCACACCCGCATCGAGTCACTCGGTGGAACTTAAAATGCTGTGCTTATGCCAATGTTGAATTTTTTTTCAAATATTGTATTTGCATTTAATTAACTATTTAGACCAGGATTAATTTTTGATCCATCCATTGTGTGCCATGATATCCAGTAAGATGTGGGCATAATCAGATATCATAAAATATTGCCCCAACATATAAATTTTTCATAGGATAAGACTGATCATCACTTAACCATTATGCCAAAAGGCACTGAATGCTTAGCATTCAGTACCACAGGCAATCTATTGTTGAGATACATTACATTTACTACAACTAGCTTTCCTTTTTCAGTATTCTATTCACACACCATTCATTACTTGCCAGGACCAAAGTACTCAACACTCAGCTATTTTGGAACTTCAGGAGACACTGGTCAAGATGGATGAGAATTTGGTGAGCTTGGGTTATGAATCTCAGGCTGTGGTTCTAATGGATAGCAAGGGGGCAACAATGGAGCTGCCACTAGCAAGGGAGTGCCAGTGGGCAAAGGTGAGAGAGATATGCAAGGGTCCTTGGCATGAAGGTGCTGAGTCAGACCAGACTGGTTTTTGAACCATCGATTACAACCTGAAATGCTGCATGGGTATTGCAGCTGAACATTCTCTGTTACAGATGCCAGTGGTATGGTAGATGGATAGTAACTGAGCCAGAGAACAACTGTGCCACCTCATCATGTTTAATGTTCTTGTCACTCAGGCTGTGTGATTTTGATGTCATGTTGTTGTTGTTATCACATTGCCAGCTCTGTTGTCACATTATTACTGTCAAGTGTCATCATCATCATGGCATTGTGTAGCATCAGTTGCTCTCTGAGTCATTGCCATCACAAGGGTGAGTACTTATTATTATTGTAGCAGTGCTCTTGCCAGTGTCCCAAGTCCCCGACTTCTGGCAACAACAAACTTGTTGAGTGCCATGTGGAACCTTGCTTATAATTGGCCGGTAGAATCATCTCTCATAGATACACTACAGGTAGTAGTTAGGAATGGGAAGTTGATGTAGCACACTAGGAAAAGAGGGAGAAAAAGTGTATTGTATGTAGGATATATACATGCAATACATGAAGAAGCAAGGAAGCACAGAGCGCTTGCTGGTCCAGGATGAGACCTGCATAAGTTATGAGAGTGGGCACCCCGTAGCGCTAATTTCCACAGTAGGTGCTCTCGTGCACTCTGAGGACTTGATGTGGGAAGTATGTGAGGTGACAAGTCCATCAAGGAGGAGTCTATGGAGTGGTGGGTGGGTGCTATGATGAATGAGGAGTGAGGAGCAGATGAGTGACAAAATCATGCTGTAACTGGACAGAAAAGTTGGGGATGTATCCGATGTGTCTGCCTGTATTCTCACCTACAATGAGGATTAGCGAGCCTGATTGATTATCGTCCAGTGAAGGACTACCATTCCGTAATGGAGAATGTGAGACCTGTATTGAGGGTAGTACCATTGTATCACTATAGCAAGAATAACTTAAATGCACCTGGTGACATCACTGTCCTGGCCATCATTGAATCATAATCAGCATCATGATCATCATCCAAGGGCCTCTTTACACCAATCGGACCACTTCAGTTACTAGCAATATCGAGAAAGGCTTGAAATTCTTCTGAATGACCAGCTAAGTGAATTGCATTCTTCTCATCCTCAGAGGCTTCATGTAGATGTTGTCTCCAGCAGCCAGGTCCAGGTCACATTGAGTCGTTTTTGATAGCCTCTGCAGTATTTCCAACATCTGCACCAGAACTCTTATCATGAATAGCAGGCATATACCATGTGAAGATGGTGTAGGGGATAATAAATTTAACAATGAGATATTTTGTTTCATGAGGATATGGAGATGTATGTGTATACTATGAGACAGAAGGGAATACGAGATAACTCGTAGGTTGCCAATGCAGTCATAGATACAGCATAGGTAGACATATGCAAAGGTCGAAATGCACATCCCTCTTGTTCACTTGAGCCTCACACACAGGTTCCTTGTCCAATCATGGACTCAGTGCCATGCATCATGAACTTTTCAAGTGATGAATACCATACTGTTGACAAAGATCTGATATTGATTCCTCCTGCCAATATGCACACGTTTGGTTATCGGGTTCTACTCGAGGTTTGATGTCCAATGGGGATCATGATGACATGCCAAAAGTCTTGGATATATTATCATGATAAGTAACTGATACTTCAAAAACAAAACTTGCGTTGCAAAAGTTAACGGATTCAGTTACTGCAAGATATGTGCAGTTACTGAACCATGCCCTCCAGTCCTCGTTTTCAATCGTGAAACCATATGCAAAGCGATGACAAGGATTTTCTTGCATTATGCTATGGAGATTCCAAATCATCTTTCATTCATTCTGGCACAAATTCATGTTAGATATTGTCAACAATGTATGGTGAGACTTACATTGCTGCGATCCTTTATCTTCTTTTTAAACTCGAATGAAACCATAGCATTCAAGTGGAACCAGTATGTTCGGTTGATCTGTCAACCAGCTCTGTGAAGATTTGTCTTGACAAGTTTATGACATCTGTTGCACAGCAGGGAATTTTATTTGTGAACTTATCCATCAATTCTAAGTGCTCTTATATAGTCCTCAGAAGATAAAACTCATGTTGAAAGACACAAATTCAATAGAATTCTGGGTTTATCAGGTGGCGGTAACACACCCTTCCTGTGCCTCTATAGGATCACATACTAGTATTCAATATGGACATTTTTGAGCACATTTGATCATATGGATGGGAGAGGGAAATAAAAAGGCACATATATGCTCAAATCTGCTTGAAACACACCTTACCAATGAAAATCAATAGCATACAATTGTAGCTTACATGAATTTGGATATAAGTCTTATTTTTTGGTCCATACATGTTGAGGTAAGCTGGCATACACATGAATATATCTGAACCATTCTGGGCATGTCCAATTCTCACTGGGCTTCACCTCTCCCCTGTTTCTCTGATCAATTGTTGATGCATGTCCACTTTAACATGGACCTAGACTCTTAGATCTGGTGGCGTTTAGCTAATGAGGGTAGGTGTGGAACAGGTTGGCCTGCTAGTCTCTCAGGAATAGTACACAGGTAGGTGTGGAACAGGTTGACCTGCCAGTGTCTTGAGAACAGTACATGGGTGGGTATGAAACTTGCTGGCTGGAGGTCTCAGGAACAGTAGGGCGAGCATAGAATTGGCTAGCTAGAACTAAGCTCTATCTTGGGAATAGTAGGGTGAATCCGGAACATGCTAGTCTAGACTGATAGGGCCTATAGTACATAAAACAGGGCCCAGTAGCAGGCTGGAAAACTCAGGGAAGGTTTAAAGCAGGTATAACTACCCTTAAATACTATGTATATGTGTTGAGCGTTGAATGTCAAATGCCCACTGGCATCCACACATGTCCAGTCTTAAGAAAGGTGTGTTTGTGGAATTTTGTCGGCTTAACATCATATCAGAGGTTTTTCCAGAGGCAAGCGACTTCCATTTACACTAGCTGAGAGCTAGCACCACATCTAATACCCTGCATCTCCAGGCCATTAAAGACATTATTGTGGAAACATGTTTAACTTTGCCAGAATTCACTGGCACTACTATTAGCATTTGGAGCTCTTACAAAAAGATATTTTTTGTAAATGACTGTTCTCTATTTGCCACTTGATATTTTGCTTCTTTTCAGTCAGAGTTAGACCCAGCTGCAAGTGGCAACAAGATGTTGGTCTCTTTGTCTCTTAATGGTGGTGATCTACATCCAAAGCTCAACCGCCAATTCTGGGAAGATGGCTCTTTTTGGGAAAAGATACCTAATGCCAACTTGGTGAGTAAATTAGCTATGCTCTTTTTAATGACACTGATTACATACACCACCCATTTTTATAAAGATCAGCATATGGTTAGGCCTGCAATGCATCACTAGCTGCAACTAACCCTGCATAAGTTGTTGCCATTTTGAAGCAATGCTGAGTTTATATGTATGCATTTTAGAGGGGAGTCCATTACACCTGCTGGCTTTTTTCCTGCAGATGACCCTCTTAACCAAGGCATTTCTACTATTGAAGACTTGGCAATGCTGCTTTCTAATGATGTCAAGGGTTTCATTAAGGTTCTGGGTAAGAGAAACAGGGTTGCTCTTAGACCACTTTACGATGCATTTTTCCAAATATATTGTGGCTCACTCAAGACCAAGTTCAGGATATTGTACCCAGTCCATCTCACACACTTCTGTACTAATAAACTGCAGGTTAGCCTTTTTCTTCACATCGCACACCTTTACCTGGATTAGATGAACCAGGTTAATGGAAAGGAGGATAGAATCGCAGATGTAGGCAATATCTGGATCTGAAATTGGTCACTTCAGTTAACATGGAGTAGTTTTCATTTTTATTCTGGTGGATTGCCCACAAAACCTGGCATATTGCACTCACTAAGAAACCTGAGGCTGGAAAGAGCAAGGATGGGCTAACAGATGCCCTTGCAGAAGTAAGAAACAAGCCAGGTATAGGTTTCCTATTTTCTTACAGGTTTTTGACTCTTAGCTAATAATCAAGTTTGGAGCTTTCTATAGCAGTTGCCTATTGGGCAGCTTTGCATGCAGATGGTTTAGCAGCATATATTGTAGTTTTTGACCAAAGTTTCTTGGCAACTACCAGAGAGTCCATTGATGAACTTCATGGCAATAGTATAACTCAAATTGGAGATAGCCCCTATCTGGGACATTTAAATCCTCTGACTTTGAAATAATAATATCTGACTTTGAAATCAATTGGGTGAAGAAAACAGGGGCTAACCACTTCAAGAATGATTACACAATTACATAAAAGTAGTTGCCAGTTTGCATAGTTATTTTTTCAACCAATCAGATACTTTGTATTGCTGGCTTTTTGTGACCATTTTGACCATATCTCAGCCAGATCAGATCAGATTGATTGGATTGTTGCACCATTGGAATCAGAAAGACAGGGGCTATGACTTTTCTAGTGAGACCGAAGAGGAATAATGAGTTTTCTTTTTGGGAAAAAATTTCACAGCTTTGAAATGCAGCTCTTTATCTTGACAGGGGCATTCCCCTGTGTTATTAGGCACTACCAAATGGGGATTATAGGTTACCTTCACAGTCATGTATATTTCTCTGACAACTAGTGTACATTTTAGTCCAGTTACCATAACTAGTATGAGTTATCACATTTGGCAAGCTACAGGAAATTTCACTCAGTATATCTCCATGTTATCCTATGAATATCTACTAGGTACTTCTAACCTGCATGTTGAATTCCTATGGTACATCATACACTTGTACTGCAACTTGAACTCAGTGTGTTAAGTTCCATGTTCCCAATTAGTTCACCATAATCACCAGATCCTGAGCCAATTGCCTTCTAATCACCTCTATCTTATTCCTCTCTGTCATTGTGTGCTTACTACAATTTCCATGCCACATCCTCATATATATACATACCTATGAGCAAACTAGAAAGGAAGTTCCTTGAGCAAGTCACCACAGATACTATGCAAAGTAAGTAGTATTCTCCTAGAGTTATCTTTTTAGATGAACTCTCTTCAGACACAGAGAGGCAATCAAAGCCAAGCATAGCAGAGTATTGACTTACCTGACTTCTGAGAATGATATCAGTGTAATGTGAGTGATTATTGTTCATCACTGTAATTTTTTATAATTGATGTCTGCCCTGCTGGCATGTAGGGATCTTACTATACTCTCTGGGTATCTAGCCACCATTAAATATGCAAAGGATGAGCTCATTGCTTATGCCCTAGCACGAGAGTTCATTCAATCTATTCTGATGGCATAGTATATTGACTCCATACCTGATGACTCTGATGACAGCCTTGGAGAGGTGAAATCATCTGAAGATGATCTTAGCATCATTCAAACAGCCATTAGTACCATCAAGATTATTGGTATGAAGGCCAGAAAAGGTCATGTAGCCCTATGCAAAATCTGTGGGACCTATTCTGAATTGTGTACTACTGAAGAAGTCTGTGAAGGGATCAACATGTTGGTGACTTGAGGAAATTTTGTGTTTGGCGATGCAGGGAATAATGATACTGGCAAAGGCTAATTTTCTTGGTGAAGGTGCATACAAAAGGGATTAGATATGAAATAGGGTTGACTACATGTCACTATGTTACTCAATTTTGACCAAATGATATAGGTCACTGCCAAACTCTTTTTTTGTGACCAGATTTCTCTATTCTGGAGACTGCTGATAGTGGGCATTTAGTTAGGTTGCTTCAGAGAAAGTTAAACCAATGTTATTATGTAAATGAGACAGAGGCTTACTTTGAGTTCCCACTATTATTGGCAGATCAGGACTCAATAATCTGCTCCATTACCCAGCCCACATCCACTACCACAGCATACCATAACTCAGACTACCCCACCTTGAGGTCCATTTGTGCTCTCCACCAGCTCAGGGCTATAATGACACTGAGGAAACTGTTCAAGCCAGGTTTGTCAAGCTCTTACCACATGCTATCCACCTGCTGCATAGCAGGAATAGGTTGAGAGGAGGCATGGATCATGAGTTTCCTCCAAGCAGATTATATCACACATCACCAGGTCTACTGGCAGAAGGCTGTTGCAAATACATCAGCAAATCACTATTGTCTCTAGAGCACTGGACAGCACTCCATAGGGCCACATAGTTTCATAGCCCCCCAGCCAGGTCCAGGCTGAACAATGCTCTGGAGGGCTAGCCAGCAATTTATTTGCTATGGGTTGCTATGGCTCTATGGTTCTATGGAGCTAGGGTGCTATGATACACTATGGGTTGCTATGAGTTGCTATGAAATCTTGAGTTGCTATGGAAAACTATGGATTGCTATGGGCTATTATCAATTTTGGTCATTGATATTGCCATAAATCTCATTGTGCTACTTAGATACCCTAAGCTAGATCTTCTCTGGATATCTCTGTACTCCCATACTCATCCAATCTAGCTCAACTCTTATAGCCACCTCTTTGCAGAAAGACCCTCTGAAAACACTTATTCTGCTTTTGACTGAATGCTTATGCTTTACCCTTGTCCCATGCTAACCTTCTTTTAGACTGAGCACATCCCTTGGAGGCATTTTGACCTTGCCTGAGCTTAGTGTCGCTGACACACTTTGCTTCTCTGGTAGTCTATATAAGATTACTCATTTCCTAGTGACTATTGATTGCTTATTACTCTGGCAACTCACCATTGCTTGTTCTGTTGCTTTAGGCAATATTCTTGTTTACAGAGGCTACACTCATCTCTACCCAGGCCAAGCGTAACAGGAACAAGCTAACATTCCTGGCCATGTTTATTGTACAAGGTAGTGAGACATCCATGAAGAGGGGATAGAGTGGCATTCTACATGAGGTTCCTGAGTATCCATACAATTAGAGAGACAGGAAGGGTGTGGATCAAGCTGACATTCTTCATTGAGTGGAGTGGTGGCAAGATATTCAGGTTGCTGACTGTTCACATGGTTAGAGAGACAAGAAGGGAGTAGATTGAGCTGATGTTTTTTGTCAAGTGGGGTAGCAAGGCATTCATGTTGATAGGATGGTATAGGCAATTTATTCTCATGATGATCATTGGGATTAACATTGAGCTCTCTGTTGAGACAAGCTACTATAGGGTGGAATAAGTGAAGTTATATATGCTTGAACAGTCCAAACTTATCTTGGTTCTCAGCTGAGTCTGCTCATACATGAGGCTTCTTGCTTCCCTTTACTTTGCTGTGTTTGTGAGGAACTGGGCACATCCTGTTGTGGCTGACATATACATAATCTACCTGTTATAATTTGCTCCTATCATCTTATTTTTTTTCAACTCATTTCTCTCGTCTCATCTTAGTCATGTATTTTTACTAATCTGCAGCTTCTAACATGTTCCATACTGCAGATTACTCACCTCTACTGTGGATTACACATCCACATCATCATCATTTCATCATTATTCTATTCTTAGTTGTAACTTATTCATCTGTGGTATTCCTGATTCATTTACTATTGCAGATTACACATCTTCATTCCATTGTGTTCTATAATGTTCTATCTGCTTAGTCATCTTTACTTCTCATTACATATATAAACCTTGCCAAGTTACTTAAATACCCTAAGCTAGATCTTCTCTAGATTCCCCTCTACTCGCATACTCATCTAATCTAGCCACCCTTGTAGCCACCCCTCTATGAGAAGAACATCTAAAAGCCCTTATCCTGCTTTTGACCAGATGCTCATGCTTTACCCCTCATCCTGTGCTAACCTCCCTTTAGGTTGAGCACTTCTTCTTGGAGGCACTTTGACCTCACCTACATTTAGTGTCACAGATACACTTTATGTCTCCAGTAACCCTTATCAAGGTTACTCGTACTCTGGCAACTCCTGATCACTTGTCACTCTGGCAACTCACCATTGCTTATCACGTTGCTCTAGGTAACATCTTTGTTTATAGAGGCTATGCTTGTCTCTACCTGGGTCAATTATAACAAAAGATCTAGCTTTCTTCTCGGCTACCATCATTGTAAGCCATCACTATTTCCTGACCACCTCAAACCCAGACCCCTGACATCTTTGACCTCTTCTGTCATTGACAACCCTTGATCCTATCACTAGCAACACCTCCACAAAGCCTTCGATCCACTCAGCTGATAAAGGAGATTTCTCGGACCTTGGTACTCTTTCTACTCAGGAAGAACTTGACAACACTCTTGATCTCTTGTAGCATCTATGCGCCTCTCTGACCTTACCACCCAACCCAGCCCCACCTTCACCTATCCCCACCACACCTACCATGTCCTCATCCATGAGGAAATTCTTATCTCATTCCATGAATCTCTGCATTGTGTCTTTAGAACACTTTGATGGTTCTTACACCAAGGCCACCACATGGCTCCACTCCATAGCTTACTATCTCGGAGTTACATCAGGAAATACCTCCTGTGGATAATTCCTTATAATATCACATAATAATACATATTAGTTGGTATTATCTATATTTTTAGTAATATAGATAATTATGTGTTATTTTGTAGCCCCCTTTATTTATCCAGTAAATATTTGATAATATATTCATAAAACATATAATGTACACAATTATCCTATGCATATATAAAGTATTCAATGAAATATTCAGCATATAAGACTTGATATCTATAGAATTACTTTAGTAACATACCATCTTATCTTTATTTATTTATTTCATTATTAATCCTTAGACAAGCAAATAGATATGGCAACCACATAATTCACATATTCATTAGCTTCATGTGCTGATACAAACTACTACATTGATACCATCAGACTCTACTACACAATAAGAACAAATCTCAACTACTACATTGATACCACCACATATACTCTACTACACCATAGAAAAAAATATACCATCATCTAACAAAAACGAGTTAATAAAATATCAAACAAGCACTTGCCATTATCATAATGATTATCTATATGATATGAGATGAAATTTTAAATGAGTTCACTATTGTCAAGTCATACTTCGAACACATAAACTTATTAAACAAACTTGAAAGATTATCTACAAGATAAGAGAGAAAATTTAAATGAGTTCACTATTGTCAAGTTATACTTCAAACATATAAACTTACCAAAGAAACTTGCAAGACCTACATGATAAAAGGGAAATTTTAAATGAGTTCACCACATTGATGTCAAGTGATACTTCGAACATATAAACTTACCAAACAAACTTGAAATGTAAAATGTAAAATGTGGTTAGTGGAGATGATGCAAATTGAGAAGAAAGAGACAGTGAAAAAAAATCTGAGAGGTGGGCTGTTTATATAATGCAAGTGATGCAAATAGAGACAAATATTGTACTTGTCCATTTTGAGTAACGTCTTGTCTGCTTCAATTTGAGACTTCATTAGATTTTTGTAATTCTTTGTAAGTCCTCTGAGTCCCTTCGAGTCCT
>JBBPPG010001204.1:0-10213 GCA_038091855.1 Leccinellum luteum
GGCCAGAGCCAATGATAGCCTGAGATGGGTAGTGCATGCAGATTGTGACTATGTACATAGCTCTCAATGGGTTCTTGGCGAAGCACGTTCAAGTTGGGCAGTCTGAACGCTCTGTAATATATCACTGAGATGCCTCCAGCTGGAGCCGTGCGATGGCTATCACACTGGGAAACTCGTTGAACCGGCGTGTTTGGTCACGGTCATGACTTACCAACCTGAACCACATAGTGTGGTGTGCCAATGGGGAGTCATTGGCAGCCGCCACGCCGGTGACTCGTTGTGAGAACAACTGAGTGCGGTATTTGCAACGGGGAGGCAGCGTTTTGTCACTATTGACTTGATTGGTGTCGTCCCCTGCGTCCCCTAAAAGTTTGGTGAACCTTATGGGAGTCTGCATAGCTGTATATGTAAGACAAATACGGTAGGTGGTCACGCATCGTGAGCTTGGACAAAGATAGAAAGCAATGGGACAGAGCACAACACAAACATCCATAGCATTGCGATGTGAGACAAAGCAAAACAGAAATAAAAGAATAAGATAGGTTGATGGTTACGAAGTATCGTCACAAATACATCATGTCTCCAGCACAGGAAAAGATGCTCATTCATATCATCGATCTCTGCGGCGTGGCGTCCCAGGTATCTTGCGTGGTGTCGCTCCAACACCAGGCCCCAACCCTGTTATTCGCCGTTCTCCAACGCCACCGGAGCCTACGACCTGCGCGCGCTGTACCTCTCTTACTGCCTTTCGAGCAGCATCCCCGATTTTTCCTGGGGGCCGTTCCTTGTCTATGCGTGACAAGGCACGGAGGAAATCTCGCGGGCTTTCTCCGGGTGGATGGCTGAGTCCACGTTGTGTGGGTGGAAGGTATGAGGTCAGTGCAGACAACGAACTTGGCGGTGGCGGTAGGGGGTGGGATCGTGCTGACAACGCGATAGAGAGAAGGGAGAAGCGATAATCAAGCTCCGCTTCAGCCATGTCAGCCGCTTGTACCGCCGAGTTGACGTACGAATGCAGATTATCCGCCTTGAATCGAAGACCGTCTATTTGCTGATCGAACGGTCCTCGGTCCTCGGCTCCGGGCTGAGGCAGAGAAGACATGACCTGTTTGATCAGATCAAGGTCTACCTTGTCTTTGAATCCGCTCGGCAGTTCATCTTCGCGAGGTAGAAGCCGCGGCCAGTCGTCCTGCGGCTCCAATGAAGTGGCTCGTTGTTTACCCTTCGCTTTGGAAGATGTGGGCGGTTTGAGAGCCTGGAGTCGTTTCTCGAGATCAGCCTTAGAGTTGGCCTCGTACTGCTGATAAAATTGATCAACTCGTGACCAAGCCTCTGACTCGGCCTGTGCCCTGCAATATTTGTGCTCAGACAGATGTTTGACCGTATGGAACAGGTAACTCACCGATTTATATGTTGTTGGAACGTGACCTCCCGTGCACGGTTCTTGACGTTCTGCTCATTGGGCTTCAAGACACCATCTTTAGCACCCCTCCCATCCTCTCCATGACTATATATAGATGTATCAATCTTCTTCTCAGCCAGCATTCGGATGAAATCCTCTTGTACAGTCTTAAGTATCTGTTTCTGCCGGTCATCAAGCGGTGGGTCCTTGCCATGACTTGAGGACTTGGAAGGCGGCTTCGAAGGATTCGATGAAGACGATGCTTCTAACGATCTTGAAGCAGCCCGCGCGGCTGACCATACGAGGAGCTGACGTGCACGTTGTGGTTCCGGGAGATCGCAATCAATATGTTTGTAAAAACTCGAATCATTGACAGATGCATGGGGTTGGGCTATGTAAAACAACAATTAGGTCAAATTGGAAAAGGAAACTGTGATCCAGGACGAACAGTATACAGTGGAAAAGATACGCACATATGACCCCAGTGTTCTCAAAACTGGTACTTATCCGCTTACCACGCATGCTCATGGAAGTTCGTCGTGAAGGGGTCTGTGATTGTGGTGTACGGGGGACGGGAGGACCTTCACGCATGCGCTTATTGCGCTCGATCTGAGGAGTTTCGCTTTCGCGGACAGGGTGGAGGGAATCTGAGTGTCGCTTAGATGGTGTAGTGGCTGTTGAAGGGAGTTGAAAGGAAGGATGAGCTGCTTCCTTGGCGCGCGACCGACTCCGTAGATGATCTGTCTCGGACTCCATTTGACGTACATCTTCGTCCAACTCTGGTTCCTCACGCGTTGTGGCGAGGACATCGCGCGGCTTGGCGTTTGTAGGAGCACGAGACGACTCTGCTTTAAATTTCTTTAATGGAGGTTTCGTGGAAGTGGAAGCCAATGGTTGTGAATGGGAAGCAGGGAGTTGGGAAGGCGGATATGAGTTCTTCGTGGGCAAAGGTTGTGATGAGGAATGATTGGGAGCGGATTCGGCGCGCTGCAAAGGTGCACGAACGATGATAAGACCCCCTGGCTGCTCTTCTCCAACGTCTAGACATGAACCATTAGTGATTGATGCGAGACTTGAGGAAACCTGCCCACGCTTGCGTTTGGACGCGCCTGAATTTGCCTGGATCGTACTCAATGCCGTGTATACGCAAAGTCGTGAATCATACATACATCTTTCTTCTTCCTCTTGGTCGCTGCCGGGAGTAATGGATTCGAATCATCTGGTAGTTTGCGTTTCGAGCCTGGTTTGGGATCAACTGGAGCCATCAAGTCTTCTAGCCCACCTGCCATGTGTGTTCGTGTCCCGTTCATTGCGATATATTCATCAATATAAATTGGTCCGTGCACAATGCGAATGTACGTCTTTGAGCGCGTCGTCGGGCGCGGCGTCGGCGTCGGCGGCAGCGATGAGCGGCAGAGTTGAATGGGTAGGTTCGGAGTTTGAATATTGAAAGTCCAGGGGATCAACGAAGACGCGTCGCGTTACTTAGATAAATTAGTGTCACGTATATGTCACGTCACGTCCACTATCTTGTCGACCGAGCACCAAATATGCCAGTCCCGACCCTCACAATGTCGCTACCAGCTTTGAGTGCAGCCTCAAAGTCGCTCGACATGCCCATACTCAACACGAGCTTCCCGTCCACGCCCCATTTACCCTCTGTAGCCGAGTCCAGTCGCAAAGTTTCCTCCAGGAGATCTCGTGTGTGCTTGAGAGTCTCGAAATCTTCATTCGGCCGCTCATCCGAGGCAAGTGACTCAGTGAGTGAGCCAATGGTCATGAGTCCCTGGAGGCACAACCTTGGACAGCTCGTGATGATATGCCGTGCAAGTTGCAAGAGCTCGGAACCCGACACAGACTCGGCAGATGTCGGGGCAGGTAGTCCTGATTTCGCCTCTTCCCCAGAAGTATTGACCTGTAGCAAGACATTGAGTGGCGCAGTCCTTTCGGATGGCAGCGACTTGTCTAGGGCACTAGCTGCCCTCGCAGATGTCAGGGTCTGGATAGCATAAATGTTTGGTATCGCTGAAGTTTAAGTAGGGTCGAGCACGGATGTATGACGCGAAATCATGTTACATACCAGCTAGTGTCTTCGACTTGTTGGACTGCAAAGTGCCTATAAAATGCCATCGAATATCATTCGGGAGCTACGTGCGATGAGATCAGATAAACACGATGCAGGTAAAGGACAGATCACACCTGCTGGGCCTTCTCCTCTAACTCGTTCACATAGTTTTCGCCGAAATCACGCTGTCCGGATTCATAGCACGCGAGGATATCAGAGGCAGGCTTATACTTGGACACTGCAACGAGGGTGGAATTCGAGGAAGGAGAAGCCTGGCGCACGCGTTCCTGTATTTCTGACAGAGATTCAGAAAGCTCCTTGGAGCGCTCAAGTGAGCATCTCGGAGTCGCTGTGGAAGTCATGCGTGTATGATGACGAGTGATAGTTAAGGTTGTCCTCCGAATCATTGACTCCGTTCATCTCAGGTTCGTGGACTTATTTGGGTTTTGTTTACTGGCCAAACTTCCTAGAATTCGTCCAACAAAACCGCGACGTCGGCCCGTTGACCTGATCACAAGTCGCACCACCCTCATCAAATTTGCGCAAATACACGTTCGACGCCAGTACTCATCACTCAGAACATTCTCGTCGAAGGAGAAATGGTCCACGTACACCGAGGCCGAACTTGGAGCTAAGTGTCTGCCAAGAGCAGGAATGGATAACCCAATACAGTCTCGTTCAAGTTTGACGTATAAACAGACCGCTGCTTATTAGTGGCGCTGGATGATAAGCAGTCCCGGATACATGGAAGAAGTACGACTCGCCGAGGTACCCCTCAAGACCAGCTTTCAATTTGGGATGTTGACAGAGATGTATTCCTCGCGGAAAAAAACTTAAACGACAACGAATGTCTATCGATTGTACAGTGAAGAGCTTCACACCAATCCCTATCATGTTCCGATGATTTGTTTACAGTGTATATTAGAGCATCGTGTCCTGAAACTTAATCAAGGACGAGATTGTCACTTCGTTTGAGGATGCTCCTAGTAAATCTAAGATGCGATGGTAAGGGGTCAGCGCATACGCCAATCGCTACGGGACGTTTATTCTAGAAGAGACATTAATATTGATCTCTGGGGCTACTGGGTGTCACTTCACGCTGGCGATCCCTACGCAAATGCGACAGTGTTTGATCCTGAATGTGCGCTTTGCAAGACACGGCGGTGGGGGATGCAAAACAGCAGTTCGTCTCAACCAGTCTGGAGTATTTGGCATTTGACAAGGAAGGTATCTTAAGTGCTCTAGACCTCGTAGTACCAAACCGCTCAGTCAGACTTATCGGTGGTTAGTCCTGGCCGATTCCTTGTCGCCAATAAACTGAAAGCTATGTTGGCACCATGATCCTTGCGTATGATGTGAAGTTGGACGCAGCCTGAGTGTCCATGTCAACACTGCGATTTCGAAAAGTCCCAGCGGAAAGGTCATGTTCTGAAAGGGGGAGTAGAAATTACGGAAATTCTTGAATACTGGGATTGTTGTGTACCCCACGAGTTCTTTTGCACGATCTTTACTGTCCATACAACGATGGAGCTGGAGTTGTTCGATTTTCCCACAGTTAAGTTTAGCCACCACGCAATCTTGCCTTCTCCTAATTCCCGTGGTCTTCTTTGGCACAACCATGTTGTCACTGAACGGCGTCTCTGCATGGATTGAGGTAGATGGGAAGGAACTCGAGCAGTATGGCGTCGAGGAAGATCCAGATCAGCAGAGGGTCACCTGTTGGATTCCGACTCAGGTTGGCAAGGTAGAACAACCCCTCAATTAAACACCATGTCTCACTCCTTACCGCTAACAAACTCCAGGGTTTTTCCGTCGTATTCAAGGACGATTTAGAATACAGAGAACACTCAATTTCCTCTCGTCTGCACATTGATGGGTCGATGATCCCGGGCTGGATCCTTACCCCGTCAGCAGGGAGACGTACATTGTATCAAAGCGACCAAACGCTATCTGCGACATCCTCGCGTCCTTTTCTATTTTCAAAGCTAGAGCTTACCGGTATTCTATCCCGTACTAGACACGAGTTGACTTGGTATTCACACGTTTGCAGACGAAGACGAACACTTGAATCAAGCATCACCACACCTGGGCGAAATACAAATTCGTATACACAGAGTTGAAGTCCTGGAACAACCACGCTTATTTGGGGATCAACTGGGAGTACCTGGCCATGGCAAGATTCATGAACGCTCGAAGAAGGCTGTCACACAGCGTGTCTCGTGCGTTGATTGCGCTGTTCTGTGACGACAACATCTAACACGGCAACCTAGATATGGGTTGGAAGTGAAGGTAGAACCACGTTATACTTGCGCTCCAAGGTATCTAGATGGTGAAGGCACTCCGCTCGTTACCTTCGTCTTCAAATACAGAGACCTTGGTTAGTACATTTATATGGTGCATAGCAAATCCTACTGACCTTTGTTTATAGATTTCTTGCAAGCCGCCGGCATAATTCCTAGGCCGCCACCGACCAAGAAAAGGTCGTTTGCTTCCGGGGATGTGCTTGACTTGACCACCGGCGCTGACGTCAAGTCAGAATCTGATGACCAAGAAATCAGAATCAACAACGCAGTCTTCCCACCCGGGAGATCGAACGTAAGTCGTGACAGAGACACACGACCTGCCAAGAGGATCAAGCGAGAGAAGAAATTTGTTCCTGCAGGCGAGGTCATTGACTTGACTTGAAAGGACACTCTACGCTTCGAGCCACCCATGCTATCGACCCGTACATTATTTGGCGTTGCTACGCTTAAGTATACAATGTGATTTTTATACTTTTTATATCGTATGTATTCGTTTCAATATGCCTGTCCTTGATACATGTTACCTCTTGGCGGTCTGCTGCATCATTAATAACAACTGTTGTCCGGAATTATGCTTGGTATCCGTGGGTTTTATATAAGGAGTCGCTTTTAAGTTGGAAGTTGATCTGAGTAACAAATGATGGTCGTCTCACTGGCGCATCTCCCTCACTGAATCGACCCACTGCAGACCAAAGACTAATCCTTTTCTTGTTTTTACATTTAGACACTCTTCCTAAATCACTATATATAGGAGAATAGGAGGGACGGCAATGAGGATACGGGCCAGCGTCAACTTGTGGTGAGGCACTGTGGGACTGACGAGGATTGTGCAGGGTCTAATGATATGATCAGATCGAGTGATGCCCTCTGACAACGCGGATATGCAGCGGCTGTGGAGCAGACGTTGACTATCTATCTTGTCATCGACAGGGATAGCAATCAGGTGGGTGTCGACTTTAGGTACATACATGTCATCAGCTTGATATTTCACCCAATGGATGTGGATTCCGACTCCACTTACCTCGTACTCACATCGACAATCATCCAGGGAAAAGGGGTGCTCGGAATAACCTATCACAACCACCGACATGGAGAACTCATACAGAGTGACGATCCAATTCCCCGATGAATCATGAATTCACTGCGGATGAATGACCGACCGCTTCTTCCTTCCGCTGGTGATTCTTGGAAAGAACGTGTGTCCACGCTCGGAAGATACGAGTGAAGTATGGTGAGATTCGGATAGTGATGGGTGCGGACCAATAGGACTCTCGCCAGCACGAGCGGATCGTTCTGATATTTGCAATGCTACCCTAGTTTCGACGCGTGCTCCCCAGTGAGGTTCGTGGGCGAAGCACAATATGTGCCACCGGTGCTCCCTCTCTTCGGAAAGAGCGTTTCTGGAAACGAGACTAGGAGAAACCGGAGACGATGTCACCACGACCACAATAGCCCGCCTATCGCGCGGAGATCCGAGGTAATTTCGACGGGTTTTTAGCTTGTCCGCTGGCCGTGGAGGGCGAGCAGAGCATTAAAGTTCACTAAGAATAACGTGCCATGCGAGGCGGCGTCGTGTTCCGGGAACGCCTACGTCAGTGAGGACCATACTAAGACTAGTCGTGGATACGGCCATCCTAGAGTGGTTGGGTGGGTTGCGCCCGCAAGAAGTTCAGGCTAAGTTCCGGTTCCCCGAAGTTCGAGTTGCGTTGATCGCCGACGGGTGCCGCTCGGTCCGTGCGTGCCCACGAGGACCAACATGCACGTTTGACGTGATGTTTAACGTCTCTTCTCCCCACCGCAGGTTGACTCGACAACCCTAGCCAATCGACAAAGCTGTACGGCAGAGATGCCCAACGTGAGTTTTGCCAACGTGTTTATGATGCTAAACTTACCTTTGGAGTCGCCCAACAGTCATCGACATCCAGTATGCATGAGGACAGACCTTCGAATCGACAGTAGAATGATGCGAATACTAACACGCACGAAATCCGTAGGAGAATAACTCACTGCTGATCAACATTTCCAATTCAGCCGTTCGAATGATTGTATGACGACTCGGCTGGTCATGAGCGGGAGGTTAGCGCAGACGAGTTCGATCCATAATAATACTTAGGTGTGCGCTAAACCCCTCGGCTTGGTCTGCCCCTGTATGATTTGAAACCCTGTTCGTAAGAGCCGCCCCAAAATTTTGCGAACGTGGCCCGTTACTAACCCGCCTATCGTCAAGCCGCCGACACCACAGAAGTGATCCAATGTCGATCGCCCCAGGGCCTCAAGACGTCACCGTACATGATAGAGAACCATCCTCTTTCATGTCGCTTGGGCTGTACGAGAAAGAATCGAATCAGACTCACTCCGGAGTCCGGATACCCATCCGCAGTGGTCGTATTCGAAACGTGACCAGTCTGCGTAGCTGTATAATATGCCCGGACTCTGCCATCAATGCATCAAGGACCGCTGCACTCCCCCAAAATAGCTGAGCGCTGAGCGATGTCGTTGCGCATTAACACGAACGTCCCGCCCAACTTCAACCGCATCAGCCGCTCTGTAATAGACAGCGACCATCGTAGCTCGGCTGGTCGGATATTTTATTCACCTCCTTCGTCTCCTTTTCTGCTCAAAAATACGCCTCGTGGCTCCCGCAAGGCCCACACGTTTGCACCACTCACAAACACCGAGCTCCACCAAGCTTCTCCGACGTGGCAATTGGCCAATCAAAGCGCAGGTGGTGAGCCACCCCATTTGTTCCTCTTCACTAGTTTTGCATGACTTATAACTACATTTTTCATTTCATCTCTCCGGTCTCTGCATTCGTGGTCGTCAAATTTCATGTCAGAATCACCTCGTGGGCGTAGCATCAGTCTTTATTCTCCTCGCTCCGCAGTTCAAAACAATCTGAATTGCCGGGTCGAATCTGCTCTACCCTACAATGCGGAAGCCCTGCATCACCCCCGTGGCAATTTCTCAGGACGTATACCACATAACGAGACTTTCGACTCTGCTTTGTCGTCGATGTCTGCTACCCTTCCGACGTCATCCCTCTCGTACAACGCCCTCGACATGCTACTTAAGGCGGAGGCTACTCTAGACCCTAGCGCACCTACCCAAGCCCAAGAACCTACTTGCGACGGTCAAGACACAATGGCTACCCTTGATATGCCGACCAGTTCCCTGAGCAGACACTCTTCACGCTCTTCGGCTAGGAATCAGCGCATCCGGTCAACTGAATCAAAGTGGGACATTGGTCGTTTCACTTGTGCGTCGACTTGCCCATCGATCGCTTCCACGAACAGTCCGTCGTCTAGCAGCCCCAGCCCTGCGTGCACTGTCACTTCGACATGCAGCGTCACTTCGACAGGTAGCAGCGCTTCTTCGTCCGCTACTTCCAACATTCTCACGCCGTCGCCAACGGACCGCTCGAGACGTTCCCCCCCACCAGATTCCTGCCCTCCCATGGACGTGCAGAGCACGACAACAAACCAC
Organism: Leccinellum luteum; assembly: GCA_038091855.1. Taxonomy (NCBI): domain Eukaryota; kingdom Fungi; phylum Basidiomycota; class Agaricomycetes; order Boletales; family Boletaceae; genus Leccinellum; species Leccinellum luteum. Next base: position 9,254 of record JBBPPG010001204.1, read on the forward strand.
ATTCTCTCTGTTACCCTTCCACGTGTAATCCAACCAGACATGGTCACGGTGGCGGCCAAGAAAGGGGATAGGTTGGATGTAGTTGCTGATGCTTGGCATATGGAGCGTGATTGTGGGTGCAGCGCGTTGCTTCATTGATGGTCTTGTTTACTCACCCGGCGTCTCCAGGTCACTATGAATGGCAAATTCGTTTCACACCAGGCGATGTCGACATGTCGACAGTCCGCGCGCGTTTCGGACAGGATGGGAAACTTGCCATCGAAGTCCAACGACGACTCCCTGGGCAGAGCCGTACTCCCAGGCTTGGAATGGGTTTCAGATACAGGTATTAGTGGGTCCGACTCGGCCGCGCGAACCTACTGCTGGTACTTCATATCTGATGTTCCCGGGCCCCAGGTCCGATCCCATACTCCCTTAGGAGTGCTTGTCACCTTTGCATCTTCATCCCTTTAGCATTATAAACATATTAGTCACGGTGTATCATTGTACGCAGAATCATACCCAAAAGTAAAAACTCCATCGACCCATCCCCGCCCTTCTCACGCTAACGGCGGCTGGCTTGTTTATGTTCATCATCCATCCACATTATATGTATTCACCCACCTTCATGCCATTCTGCATTTGCTCCGCATATTTTTGTAGTCCCGCAGTCCAGCTCTTATCTTTTCTGCATTGTGGGTCGTAATATAATCGAACATCGCAACAATTTCGATCCTTGGAGTGGTTGAAGGTTGGACTCGTAGAAGTTTGGCCTAATCCGCGGCCCGACAAGATGGCCAGTAGATGTCTCCACAACTTGCCGACTGACCTTAGCGTTGAGGTTATAGGCCGACGCCGTGAAGCTTGACTGGGCTAGTCCAATTGTTTCCCCATCCGAGTGCAAGTCCCTTTGCCCACTCCAGCGTTTGCTCACAGTGCATCTCCCCGTGACACGAAGACTGACGCAAGTTGGACGACCGA
>JBBPPG010001205.1:0-10185 GCA_038091855.1 Leccinellum luteum
CCCCATCCTCATCTCCATGATCCCTAGCATCGACGACGCGATGACGGCATGACGCCGAGTGAAGACGCTACCATTGCTCTCGTCTCGTCACTGCCCTCGTCGACCTGTTTCTCGCACCGGCGTACCCAAGACGACACATGCCGACGACGACTGTGGCCCTCGCCCTGTCTCCCCCCACCATATCCCATCCCACGACGACACACGATGATGTGACGACAATGGTTACCCTCGCCCTGTGTCCCCTCGCCCCCCGTCCCGTCCCCTAGCGTGCAGAAGCGATCACGCAACGTACACGATAGTGTGCATTGTGCAGTCGCTGCTGCACGCTGCCGTGCACGACACTGTCCCCGCCCTCGCCCGCCCCATCCTCATCTCCATCCCTAGCATCGACGACGCGATGACGGCATGACGCCGATTGAAGACGACACGACGACGGTACCAGAGACGAAGACGAAGACTCGACCACGAAGATGACGATGGCATGACGGACAGCGACAACCCATCCCAAGCATACAGAAGTGATCACGCAACACACGCGTGCACATTGTGCATCCCTCCTGCATGCTGCTATTGTCCAGATACTGCAGTGTAGATGTGGGTAACACTGGGTATGGGTGTCATGCCTGCTCAGGTTCAACCTGTGTCATACCCTAATCATGTGGCATGCCCTATTGTATAGTGGATTCTAACTCCTGTGGGCTGTCATTTTCAACTGCTAGCTACACTTTTGTAATCTAAGCTTAGGTGATCATAGAAACCAACCCATCTATGCAAACATTCACTAGAATTTTTTTAGCATGAACTCAGTTTAGGCAGAAGCATGGCCATCTAATAAATATCCTCAGTTGCTAGTGCCATTGAACCTGGTAATGACTCACCTGTTCCAAGCCCCAACCACTCTTGAACCTTTTCTCGACCAATTTGTTGTGAGTGCTCTTCAGCTTCTTGCTCCTGTTGTTGGCATATTGCATCCAAGGACATTCCAGGATCAAAACCCCCTAAAACCATGGCAAGCTGAAAGGCAGTATCCATAGCAGATGGGTTTGAATCCTTGGATTCCATATGATCAGTGGTTCCAGTGGTTCCGGTGTCCCGGTTGCAAAGTTTATAACCAGGCCTGACTTTGTTTAATAGTTTGGCAAACTTGCTACCTTTGGGCTGGTTGGTAGAGGAAGTAGGGGGTAAAGACTTTGTTGTTTGGAGTTCCTTGTGGTCATCCTTGTGAAATGATCTTAGCAGATCCAGAGCCTCCTGGGTGGCCCAACAGCAGAGGGCAGCAACCCCATATACATAGTCTAGAAGAATAATGCTAGGTGCATTGTTTGACCAGGTACCTTGGACATCCCATTGTAGAACTTGAGTTTGAGGACGGGTAAAATCAGGATATGGTTTGAAGTGTTGCATTGTTACACGGAACTCTGGGAAATCCTCTTCTTCAACTCTTTGTATGTCTGTTGTACACAAAGCAAAGTTGGGAGTCTAGAAAATGGTTGTTTCATATCAGAAGGCAATAACAAAAGTAAATCACCTACCTTTAGAAATGCTGTTATTCCCTTGCCAAATCTCCCACAAATATCATTTCTCAGTAACATTCCATTCTGTGGAGAATCAATCCCAAGATCATCCAGTTGCTGATCTCCATATAAGATCCTGCGTTGGTTCAAAATGATAGACCAAATATACTAGTGAAGTGAAACATTGTAAACAGTTATTTGTTTGCAACAAGAGCAAGAATATTACCTCATCACCCTTGGAGTGAGGGATGATGTGAGCAGCCTGACACTCTTCGTCTCCTGTGACTACACAACGATGTTGATCACGAATACCAATGCTTTCGTGAAACGAGGAGAGACGCATACTACTAGTCCTACTTTTGCGGTCATTTAATGCTTCGGGATCAACAACCCAGCAGTCTCCTGTTTCGATACATTGTTAGTTGACTCGGAAAATGACTGCATATATGGACATTACCTTCAGGGATGAAGAAATAGTTTTCAGCAAGATCAGTGACTTGGTCGACAACCTCATATTGGTCGATGAGGGAATGATCTTGTGAAGCATCACGATAGAGATGACCGCGGGCACCAATAGTTGCAAAGGTAACAAAGCGAAGCCATTTCAGAGGCTTAAGAGTGAGCCTCCTAATATCCTCTTGTGGGATTTGGAGGAGACAGATCCACTGGTCCCTGATTTTTGTGTGGATGTTGACCATTGCGGTGGATTTCCTAGCGACTATTATACGCCACTTCCTCGAGAGTACCTGAAATGTGACAGCAACATGTTTATCGCAAGTGTGGTGAAAGGCAAGGAAGGCAGATACGCACCGTCGACTCGCCTATTAGATGTCCACTCAATCGACCCAGACTTCTTGTTTTTATGGCGTCCCAAACCCCAAAAAATGGGTACGATTTTTTTGGATATCGTGGTCGCGATTTAGAGAATGTGCGAGAACCCGGAACGTCGACGGCGACGGCACGCACGCACCCTCACGCACAACGCCGGCGACGACACGCACACTTGGCGCTCCCTTACTCACAACGTCGACGGCAAAACACACACCCGCACACATGCTCCCTCATACTCAAGTACTCAAGGTCGACGACCGACATGCTACGACGGAATGTCAGCAACACGACGACGACATTTTCTGCTGGCGCCGTGACCACCACCACCACCACGATGGCGATGCACGTCCCCTCATCCCCTCACGTGGAAAGTCGACGAGAACAGCGCATGCACAGGCACGTGCATCCCTTCATCCTACTCCCTCACACACAACGACGATGAACGACGTGATGACTAACGTGCATGCCACGACACGGCAGAGGCAACGGAGACGGACGAGGTACGTCCCCCCACCTCTCTCTCTCTCTCTTGCTTACCCCTCTCCCCACCTCTCCCCGCCTCTCCCTGCCTCTCCCCGCCTCTCCCTGCCTCTCCCCGCCTCTCCCCGCCTCTCCCCGCCTCTCCCCGCCTCTCCCCGCCTCTCCCCGCCTCTCCCTGCCTCTCCCCGCCTCTCCCCGTCCCTCTCTCCTCTCCGCCTCACACACACCATACGCTAGACCCTGTCCATGCCAACAACGACGACAACTGTCGACGCGGACAACGCCCTGGCCCTCCTCGCCCTCTCCCACCAGCGTGTCTGTGAGGACGCACCCATGCACTCCTACTCAGCGTGTCCGAAGAACGGCACCCAGCGTCCGACGGTCGCCGCGTGTCGTAGTCTCCCCCCTTCCTACCCCACTCCCTCACTTTGCCCTTGCTCAGCCGCCTTCGTCTTCATCCCCCCTCGCTTGCCATCGTCATCGCCAGCTCCTCCTGTTTGTCTGCCTGCGCCCACCCTTCCACCTCGTCCCGTCATCCCTCCTTGCCGCGTCGAGGATTCGCGTATGCGTTGCTCCCGGGTCTGAAGCCTCAGTCGTCGGTGATCTTTGCTGTCTTCGTCATGTTCTTAGTTAGTACTTAGAGGGAACTTATGTGGTACAGAATATGATGTGGGATATATATTCCATGACTTGTCTATATCGCGCGCACCTACTAACCACTATATCGCGCCCATTTTTTGGGTTTGGGCAGGCTCCTACCCATCACTACAGGAGGGCTCGAGGCGGTAGCGGAGCGCTACCCTACGCCATAGTTTTTTGTCGCCAGTACATCGACCAAGACCAAGAACCGCCGCAAGCCCCTACCCTTCGTCCCTGGTTCCTTTGAGTTGGCTTTGTGCCGTTCAACTCGATTATCAGGCTTGATCTGCTCATGAAGCACGTCCCAGCCCCTCATTTCGACTCCAGCTTGTTTATGTTCTTCAAGCTCAACCTCCCACCCCTCTTCAATGTCATGTGAAAGATTGGCCATCAACATTCCACCACCGAGTCCTGTTGCTCCAGTGATCTCAGACTCAGAACCATTCCCTTGCTCCGCAGCTTGCTCTTCGGGATCATCCTGACTCGGATTGGCCCACCCTCCACGTTCTTCGGTTAAGTTCGAGGAGAGGCTGTTCAAGTTGGAAGCAGTCACGGAGTTCAGCTCGGTCATATCAAGCTCGAGTTCAGATGGATGGCAGTCGGCAAATTCCATTGTACCTGGGCTGTTTGAACTTTGAAACATCTGCTGGTGGTTCGGGTTGTTTGCAAGGGCGCATAAGTTTGAACCCAAGGCTGGTAAGTTTTGTCTGGTCAGACAGAAGATTCCTGTAATTGCCTCTGTGTGCATGCTGACTTGCTTCCCACATCAGGACCCTTTTTGTATTCCTTGGGTCGGCCAGATGACTCTGGCATCGGGACATCTCATGGCGCAGGCATGCTTCTTTTATGTCCATACTTTCTTCGCTCAGTTTGGTCGGCCCTCTCTTGTCCCTCACCAATTCCCGGCCGAATGTATGCCATGATGCTCGTCTTACCTTGACATGTTAGTTCTCAAACGGTACTCCATTTAATAGTAGACATCTTTCTGGACTTGTATAATAGAAAATATAAGCACAGTACAAATGGCCACAATTGATCGCGATCAAATCAAAGCCGTGCGATACAGCTGTGTGTACTTGGTACAACTGTCGGTAACTCCAGCGTAATATAATAGAAAACAGAGTAATATAATAGAAAACAGATCTGGAGCCCCAGCATATCATAGGCGAGGCAGCGACAGAGAGGTCGCGCTGCTCTTGCCGTCAGCCGAGTACGAGATCAATGTTTGCCAGCAGCTACAGGATGATCTTTGTGTTCGTCAGGCGAACCAGTTGTCCCATTGTTCCACCCCGACTTTGGGATAGAACCGAGTCCAGGTGCAATATGTTCCTGACTGGCTACATTTCATGAGTCACTCCGCAACGCCGAATCTCTAGTGAGCTTTCACCATTGGAAGCAGCAATAGTCTGGCGTCGCCTTTGCACCTCCAGACACACCTCCACGTCTTCGTCAACACAGGGACACGAGGGACTTGATGGGGAGGGTAGTGAAGGCGCTGATTGTAGTATGTCTTCCATCCTCGACCTTTCCTTGTCTGAAGCGGTGCGCCTTAAGGTAGTATCCGCGCTGCCTCTGTCGTCAGACGCAGCCTGCTCAGTTCTCGTGAGCATCTCCATTGCCTTTTTCCTCCTCTCCTCTCTTCCTGCCCAACCAACCCATCGCCCATCAACAACGTATCCTTCCTCCTCCTCCACACCTGCCAACAAGTCTGCGACACCTCCGTAAAACCTCCCCACACTGAACCCTACGTCTTTTCCGAGTATAAACGCATGCATGTCCTTAAAACCTGGTTTTAAAGTCAAACATTAACGCTTGAATCGAGACGATTGGACGTGTCAGACGTACCCGCAAGACTGGTTAAATTGCCTGCAAGTCCACCCGTCCAGCCCACCAAATCGATATGGTTCACGTCGCGCAGTGTACCGAGATACGTGCCCCACTGTGCTGATTGCACTGATACCAACCCATCGTTCGGCCCTTCCTGTGCTGCCATGATAGAATGGGGGTACCTATATGAGACAATAAGCAGTGTCAGCACCACTCGAAGGCACAGGGTAAGGATCAGACTTGCTTCCAAGTGTCGATTAATCCAGGTTCATACTCTGCCCCCCAACTAAAATACCGCACGCCTTCTACGTCCGGGGTATCGTCATTGAACTTTTTCATTGCCTCACGGGTAAGGCATTCAAAAGCCTTGCCGTCGCCGCCACCATTCGGTAAAAGCTCAAGAAGAGCAAGGACTGCTGGAAGGTGAGAGGAAGCAAGAGAAAGGAAGTGGTCGGCAAAAGAAGAGCCGCGATGGGGCGTAGCAATTGTGGTCAGGCTGAGAACACGAAAAGTGCGTTGGGTGAGGTGGGTAATAAGATAACGACAGTCGATGCCACCCTGATATGCGAATGAGGCAAGGAAACTTTGGTGAAGAAAACCATACCATGCTATGACCTATAAGGTGCACATCTCGACCGGGGTATGTCTCTGATATCTTCTTTTCGAGGACCTTTGCACGATCGATTGGTGACGAAGTTGCTGGAACGCGGGTTATGAGAACCTCGCAGCCAACAGCCTCCAGAACCTCTTTGATCCCTCGCCAGTGGGACACTTGTAGGGGTGCTACAGCAGGCCCGATTGTGACAGAATCAAACCCCAGGAGGCCGTGGCAGAAAACGAGAGGGGCATGTGGGGCGCGAACTGGGTGACCGGAGTCCGTTAAATGCCGAAAGGTACGCAGCACAAAGGTGACGTACATTTCTTTCCGAGATTGTCATCGAGTAAATCAGATTCACTCAGTACAGTACTCGTTAGGCCCTCCCTACTGGAAGCAGAGTCTGATTTGAACCACCATCTGCGAAGAGGTGGGGAGGGGGGAATTTGTGAGACTGCGGATGTGTGTATTGAACGGAGAGCATCAAGAGAGGTTCGTGTAGGTGACACCACTGTAGGGGAAGAGAATGAGGGCGAAAGGGTGAGCGTAACGGGGGTGTCCGAAGTAGTAGGTGGAGTTGTGGAATGGGCGGTATACCGGAGACCGGATATTAGGTGAGGTCTCGAGAGGCAACGAGGGGAAGTACGCGAGGATGCAAGCTTGGCGGGGGGAGGCGGAGAAGGCAAGATGCTATCGTTAAGAGCCTCGTGGAGGGCATTTAGCATCGGCGAGGGAGGGCGAGATGAGGGCGAAGACCATAGGGAGGAGGGCGAGGAGGGCGAGGAGTGAGAGGGGAAACGGAGTAGGGGTGCAGCGGATGATGGCGAAGAGGAGTGGTGTAGCTCGCGGGGGAGGGGGAGAGCACTCGGACGATGGGAGAGCCTGAGGCCAACGCTGCTCTGCGCGACTAGAAACGACTCGAAGCGGAGTGGAAACGCGCTCGTCATCGTGCGGGGCGGCGGCGAGCCTTCCATCCAGAATTACATGTATGTAATCACAAGCCAAAGACGCGTTACGTAATTCAAGTTCGTCACGGTCTTGTCCAAATGAACAGCATTCCGTTGCTGTACCGAACTTATCTTCGCCAAGTCAGAGTACTTCCGCATGTATATCTCCGGTGGGACAACTTACTCCCTCTGCCTGCTTGCACTAATTCCTCGCAGTCATTTCTTCAGAATCAAGGGCGCAGACGACTTCCGTTCACTACTGAAAGTCGACTCGGTCGAGCTTCGCAAGAAAAAGCTGAAAAGGATATCAAGAGTGAGCATCGCTGCAGCGTCCGCATGTTCACCCCAGATTTACATGTTGGCACAGGACTTGCAACGTCTACGGGCGGCTAATGCAGGAGCGTCCGCCGCTTTCGATCGGATGCTTGACACAGCCTATGGAAGGGTAGGGAGGTTGCGCTGGGAGTTGATGGAGGCATGAATATTCTCTTTGATGTCCAACTCCTCCAGACTCAACGCTCGCTAGCCTTTTCTCTTGGGTTCGGATGCTCCGCTGCCACCCCAAGTAAATCCGCAAAAGAGGAAGATCTTCTCGCCTGTATACTCTCCAGAACTGGCTACTCTCCTCACTTCCTCTATCTCGCGTACGACAAGAGCACTACAAAAACAACACCTTGAGTCACCACCCGGATTGCCGCGACGTGCACAGTCCAACTCTGAAGATGCAATGTTGTTGGGACCACTCAGCAAGCGTCGCGAGCACAACATTCGATGGCGTTTTTTCAGAAGCGAGTGGAAAAAGGTGTATCCTCCTCTTCAGATACCAATGCAGCATCCTGCAGATGATCCCAACATACCTATCCCCTCAAGCGATAATTCTGGTCGCGGTTTCCAGAACATGCTCATGCTCCAAGAATTACTTGCATTAGCAGGATCGCCTTCAAGACCACCTGACCCTACCACCAAACAAAGGAGGCTTCAACAAATGTCTCACACCAGCACCAACCCGTTTGATGGAAATCTACCGCTTCGATGGCTCCGACGGCGATATCAAGCCCTTCTGGGCAGGCTTCCTCTCCTGGTTTCCCGGCCCACACCGCAAGACAACTCCAAACGTGTTTACGACGTTCAAATATCACACAGCGCGATGACTACTTCCAGAACACATCCATCAAGACTCCGCATCGTGGATGCAGAGGACGCTTTATGGATAAGTGATCTTCATCTCACGGCTCGATCTGTTGGAAGACGTCGTACATAGTTTTCTCGCTTGTCTTCATACAAGTCCATGCAGTCAACCTTGGTGGATTTGTCCCCAACGAGAGCCATAAAAAGTATGATGAGTCAGATACGTCAAGAATTCGATTCGGCACTTTCTAGCTCTAAGCCATGTAGCTCAATGCTGTACATGCCGTAGTTGCGGTCCACAGCCTTGGATGCGGCAGCGTCACCAAGGCTCTGATCCACACCGCACTGCAGGTTTAAGATGGCCTTGTACTCGTCAAAGGAAAACGTTTTGTGCGCGCGTATGCTATCAAGCAGACCCTTCAAGACTTCTTAATGGGATGAAATCCAGTCAAGAGAAGAAGTGCGTACCTGAGGTCCCAGCAAGAAGAGTGCATAGTATTGCCTGGCCCTTTCACATTGCGCAGACTGTCCTCCATCACCGATGGTACGAATACTTTGCTGGAGTGCTCGGATGTTACGGTTGACTTTCTTCATGCCAAAGTCGTTTGCTATGCTTATGAGGCGAGCGTTGCTGACTAGTTGTTGCTCTATCAAATCTTCCAGGCCCAAGAAGACGAAACTGTATGGGCGCAATTAATCACAAGTGGAGGTCAGGATACCGAATATCAGCAGACCTTTGTTCCTTTTTAAGCAGCGTTGTAGATGTGCATTCGTCAAAACTGCTGAGCTCCGAGTTCAGATCAACAATATATGGATCTGGTTCCCCAACTTCATGATCAACTTGGTAGTTTCCCTATATCAACCATGTTAACAGGTGCATATAATACATTCAAACACCCACATGACGAAAAGCCGCCTCGAGATAGTAGATGGTCCGACAGCGAACTTCTACCCTGATGGTATGTAGAATGATTTCGGCCAACTGCGTATACGTCTTCAATAATGCACTGAAGCGTCTGCATTCAAGCGATTAATAAAGATGTAATCGTCGAGGGTGTCACCTACAATGCCATTTCATGAGATAGAGGTAAGCTAAGTCGGCCGTCTTCGACGATGTCTTGTACGAAAGGCAAAGGTGACGAGAGTGCTTGCGAAGAGGATGGGAGAACAGGATCTAAATCTGAGAAAGCTGCCGTAGGTGAAAGTACACCCTCAGGAGCAGGTTTCAAAGCGTCTAGTTCCTGTGTGAACCAGGTCTGGCAGACGCAGATAAGCAGTGAACAGGTCAAATTAATTAGTCCACATACGACACTCCGATAGAGACCACATAAAGCAGAAATGTTGCGGACTGATGGATTAAGATCATATTTATCCACGGAGGATTGAGCCAAGTAACCCATTTCTATACGACTCTCCTGTCTGCATAGCTGCTGCTTAATCACACAATCCTGATAAGAAGTTAATTGACTCCTGGTCTTTGCCACCAAGCGGTTCGAAGCTAACTGACCTCCGCTATAAAAAGCTCGGATAAACAAGGGTTTAGTTCAGATCTTTGTGCCCATTGGGCCGCAAGTGACGGTGAAGGATCTTCGTCCCCGCCCTTGGACACGAGAACCTGAAAACGGTGGCTGCATCGCTGATAGAATTGGATGATGACGCCCACAATAAGTCTCGAGTAATGGTCACGATGGAATGGTGTTGTGCGAAGCATTGCGCACAACGAATTGATGAGGGCCATCAACTGCGTAGCCGCCTACGGAGAGTTTAACGCAAATCAACGAGTTCAATGCGGACGACGCACCTTAAGAATGGGTCGGGGACTGAAGCGGGTCGACAGAACATCAGGCTGAAAAGCATCAGGAGCTGTATGCAATCAGGTCACAAACCAGACATTGCCAGACCGACGATGCGCACCCGACACTGCATGATGGAACAACATTGATATCTTCTCCTCTAATTGTGGCAGATATACCTTGAGTACGAAATCATCCAATACTTCGCTTGCGGACCGTGCGCTCTCTGGGCCATCAGGCAACACGTTTGCGACTCTACGCAAAAATGCGAGAGTCGGCTGGAACAGAACACTAACATGGAATGCATCCGATTTGATCAGTAAACGGTGATGTTGCCCAGCACCAAGGATGCGCTCATCGGAACCAAGAGAGGATAGAGCAGTCTGCACTGCATTCTCCGAGGAGCTCTGCACGAGTCCCGGCATGGTGTC
>JBBPPG010001206.1:0-10183 GCA_038091855.1 Leccinellum luteum
CGGAATCAAGGATTTATTGAGCTAATTACTGGCAGTGGAGGGATTGTGTAATAAAGAAGCTAACAGGTTTGTCGTGCTCGGCTATTATGACAAGCTTATTAGATAATGATTATGTGAGGGTGAGGTGGTTTACGACTTCTTTCGCTCGAGACCAGTACTAGTTAGCCTGTGTGACCGTGTCGGGAGACAGAAACACCGACGAGGGCGGAATTTTAATTTAACCGTATGTTTGGAAGAAACTTTCATGTCCGAGGTAAGCGGCGCCGCCGGATTGGCAGAACACGACTCGGAGTGCTTCAACGTTTCGATTTGTTTTATCACTAGTGCTTCACGCTCCCAGTGGACATCCTCGGTAAGTTAGTACCGCCAATTTGTGATTGGAACAAGGCTGAGGAACAGGAACTTCAAGCTCGATATGCATCCCTTACTAGGCGGCCAGATATTGACCGGCGTGCAAGTGATCTTAGTGGTACTGTACAAGTTGCACCTTGCCGTTTGATGTTCAAACGTTCCTAGATCCAAGACAGCGCTGCGGTCACCAGGCGCAAACTCCGCAACCCATGTGGTCGATACAGCCTGACTGACTGCGTCGGCGACCCCGAGATATTTCAGCTATGTATAAAAACGCTATGCCCACGGAGACTCACCGTTCTGCCGTAGCATGTTCTTCTTACCATCAACATCAATTTACCGCTGGGTCGCATCGAGTATCGCCTTTGTGGTTTTAAAAGCTGCCCTGGAGCGTGTGCTATCGCTACGGACAGCTTTCGCAAAGATCAAGTACGCCTGCAGTCTTATCATGCATGTGTGGCTGAACGCACGCGCTTAATTTTGAGTAGGAACTCCCCAGGCCGTCAATTGCTATGGTTCGACTCGTTTAGTCCTATGACTATAATTCTAGGTCCTACATTCCCAAGGCCAAGCATGTGTGGCTACATTGCGGCCAAATTTACATGTATGGATTTCCTCCTTTCCTTGTATCATTGCAACGACCTTTCATTAGTCCACAAGACATTTGGAGTCACGTCTTTTGCGTCCATCATGATTTCGGTAGCTCGGCCGTACTTCTGGCTCGCAGATGCCGAGGCCATAAGAATTGTGTCTTCAGATAGACATACCTTCCAAAAAGACGTTGATCAGTATAACATCCTTAACCTTTTCGGAGGGAATGTCCTTATTTCGGAAGGGCCGGACTGGAAGCGCCATCGTCTAGTCGCCATGTCAGCCTTCAACGAGGTGAGTGATCTTACATCATTCGATTCATCCCGTTTGTTTAATCTCAGTGTCTTCAAGGCAAATGTTGGGCTGGTCTGGGCAGAAACGATGCGTGTGGTAAACGAATGGTTCGAACAGCTCGATGCCGCCGGTCCTGTTATTCCTGTGGATATTTTGCAGCCCATGACACAGGTACGAGATGCAACCCAAGCACCTATAGACCCATATTCAAATTAGACTCAGGTAACACTCCTGGTCATCGCTTCTGCAGGTTTCGGTAAAAGGCTTTCCTTGACTGCTGATTCGTCACCGGAGTTGCCTCCCGGCTGCAAACTTACATTTCAATCCGCGGTCGTGGACTCAGTCAACAATATTGTCTTCAGAGCCGTCGTCCCGAAATGGTTTTACCGGTTCTCGCGGCTCGTTAAAGTGCCTTATCTTTCCTCCCGCGCACTGACGACGCAGCTTGCGTATGACGATTTACGAATCCATATGCTTGATCTGGTTGCCTCTGCTCGTGCTGAAATCACGTCTGGGAAACACTCGGGTGCTACGGGTGCGCTGTTGTGGAACCTCGTCGAGGCTAACATGAACCAGGACGGAGACTCGAAGAGGCTCACTGACGCAGAACTTCTATCTAACATATTTGTGAGCATGCAATTTGTACTGACTCTGTATTGCTCAGCCATCCCTCTGCTTTAGACTTTCCTTCTTGCTGGACACGGTCAGTCGATATGTCGTCCGAGATGCTGCGGACGCTGATGTCCTACCTACCATAGAGACCTCAGCTCACACACTCTCCTTCGCATTTGCATTTTTAGCCCTTTTTCCGGATTGTCAGCAGAAACTGTATGAAGAGGTTGCCCGCGTATGGCCAGCAGATGTACCCGCCACACAGTTGACGACAGTAAGCTTTTTTTATGCTATCATGAACAAATTGACAACCCAAATACCAAACAGGACCACAAGGACCACATGGAGAAACTTGTCAGATTTCCGTGTTTCGTTCGTCGCATTTACTGACATACAACTGGTCAAGGAATATACTTGGGCATGCCTACGCGAAACACTTCGCTTGTTCCCTGTCGCACCTCGTTTACCAAAAGCCGTGTGCAAGGATACCGTCCTACCAGGCACTTATTTCATTCCTGGATCGGAAGACAATCCGTCTGTAGAAACTGGGAAGTTTTCGATGGCCATTCCGGAGGGGAGCATTGTTTGCATGGATGTATGGGCAATGCACCTGAACAGTATGTCATCTTCATCTCGGATGATGTATCCAGCGCTGATCCCTGTCTCGCTTCGTAGCTCTATACTGGGGAGAAGACGCTGAAGAGTTTCGTCCTGAACGCTTCATCGACACCGAATCCTATCGGTGGCCGAGAAACGCATGTGAGCGCGATAGTTTCCATGGCCGACGTGGTTCTGCTGAGCTTACGTTCGTGATTGTGTTTCATTCAGTCATGCCGTTCTCAGGTGGTCCAAGATCATGCATAGGTCAACGATTTGCGACCGCAGAAATGATTGGTATCCTTGCGAGCGTCGTGCGTCGATACCGGATCCTAGTTCCAGACGACCTTGTGATGAAGCCCTTGGAGAAGCAGAAAGAGGTATTGCTTAAGTGGACACCCGGCATCACAATGACACCGTCGAACGCTCGTCTTAAGCTATCCCGGCGATTCTAGGCTCGGAATAAACATACGTTACATAATGTGATTGTTTCCTACTTACTGACCTGTCTAGATCTGTATACGCTGTATCGAATCAACATGTTCATGTGCATCATACATGTGCCTGAAAAAAAAAAGAGGTTTGATGTTGAATTCGAATGAACAAAGTGAAAGAAACGAAGTAACATTAGAATTTCTGATGGATGGGAAATCGATTCTTCTTTATCACTATGATACATATTCCCAGAGCATCCCGGCACCACCCCGAGGTGTTCACCCAGCCGATCACATCCACGTTTCCCTTAGCCAATCCCTACGAGGACGGCCTGTTGTACCACTCGGCGTTCTCGCCCCAGAGTTCCTGAAACCTTTTCATCTTCTCATCCTGCCCCGTAACTTCGAGATATTCGTGCACGGCTTCCCAGGAACTGACGAGCGCACCAAAGGCCCAACTACCGATGGGATCAGCACAAATCCACAAAGGGTTCACGTCGAACATCAACTCACGCGCGAGGGTACCTTGCTGCTTCGCCTGAAAAGTACAATCGCTTTCCCGCCGCAGGGCGCGAGAGCGAGGGGTACAAATCTCGAAAGTAGCCAGGCTGGAAGACGGCGAACGACGCTGCCAAAGGAATCACGTCGTCGTCAGCTTACTTATCGTTAAGAGTGGCACAATCAATTTACCCATCGCATATTCGTCCTGAATCCAATCCTTCATGTGCATGTCTACGAATTGTTCCTGGAGGTATGGGTACGTCACGTCTGGATGTAGTCCACTGTGCAGCTCGGCTAGGTTCTGAAGTACAAGCTCCTTGAGCTCATCTGAAGTTCCGGGCGCACCAAGAGTACTAAGGCGGAGTGCGTCTTCCCCCAGTATGTAGGCAGCAATGAGCACTTTGGATGGCGTGCTCGAGTCAACACCGTACGACGGGTAGACGACGTGGCGAAGCGGGAGATCCGTCACCGATTGACCGCCGACAATGCCCAGTTTCGTCGTCCACCAGTTCGATTTGAACAGGATCGCAATCTTGAGTGCAGGATGACAGTCGACTCCGTTGACAGCGTTACTTTGCGTAGTATCCAGGCCTGCGTTGCTTAAATCGATGGTACGAAGCACCGCAAGGGGTATAGTGGAGATGACGTGCGGATAACTGCGCGTTTCGTTACCATTGATTGTAACTGCCACGGACGATACCTCAACTCTCTGAGTGTCAGCGGGAATGACATTATTGTCTATAACAGGATGAACCAGCGACCCGTGCGGGTGGGCGGGAGGATGAGTATCCGGGTGGTCGGTGGGAATGTCGATTTTCGTATAATTTTGGCCGATCGCTGTGACTCTGCTGTCGAATCGGATGAAGTTCCCTTTCGTCTTTAAATACTCTTCAATGCTCTTCGGCAGGGTCTCTGATCCACCCCTACATAAGCGAAACGAATGAAGCCAGTGTTCCCATTGATATTGGTGAAGCGACTTACTCGAAACACTTCCATTCTAAGACCCCATGGTTCGCATTGCCTACCGTCGCGAGTGAGAGCAACGAAGCCGTAAGAATGATCCCTGCCAATGCTCGATCGCTGCTAAAAGGCCCAAAAAGTCCACACCAGTCGATGACAGTGTTGGGGAGATGTTCCGGAGGAAGCCCGAGGTGAGGACTAGGTATATATTTCGCCAATATGTACGACCGGAGGGTATAGGAATCGTTGGCCATAAGTGTCTCCCATCCCTTCTTCTCTCCAGTTTCGATATCTTCTATGAGCATCTGAACGAATGGCCCAGTTATATCGTTGGAAATTGCCTCCACTCCGGCTCGAATGTAAGCGTCGTCCACGCCCATGGCTTGAGCACCAAAAGGTGGTTCACGGGTTTTATTGAAATACTGAATACCTGGCTTTGAACCTTGCCTAACCTGGGCATAATAGGGTATGAGGTTGTCCTTGAGACGATTTCGACCTTGATTCAACGGTCCATATTCGATCAGCTTTGCTAGTCTGTTCGTGAGTCCATTCTTGTACTGTCCTTGACTATCCTTTTCTGGGAGTGGGAAGCGCATCGCGCCGGCTTCCTGATCAGATAAGAAATCAACAACAAAGCATCGTTTGACAGGGGGAAGCAACAAACATAATAGTCATATTTGTCCCCACCAGGGAACTTGTATGTAAAGATCCTACCGCCAGTGCGGTCAGAGGCCTCCAGGATTTCATACTCGATACCAAGCGAATCCAGTATCAGAGCCGTGTAGAGACCTGCAATGCCAGCCCCCAATATCCCCACCTTTTTGTTGCAGAAAGGCCTAAGTTGCGGATCTGAATCGTCGACGGAGTCCTTAGGAATAGCGTCTCTATCATCTAACATAGCAAGCGCATCACCTCCAGAAGACATGATGCGGTTGGCTTGACTTCGAAGATATGGGGTGTCCGGAGAATTTTTTCACTGAGGATGCTGCTTTTTAGACTTTCAGACCGGGTGCTTGTAAGAACTGCGGAAAGGGCAGAAAGACGGTATCCTGTGAGCTTCCATGTGGGCCAGTTGAGCTACTCCGTTTGGGGCACGCTAAACCGAACATCGGAACAAAATAGCTATGCAGGTTACCGCCCAAGTAATTCAATGTCCAACTTATCTGCCTGAGTGCAGCATGACACTGGCAGAGCCGAGCCAGAGGTAACCTCCATTTAGAATAGTCTCGGAAAAAGTATCATAAGGACCCTTAGTTCTTTCTTCTGCACTCGAGATTTGAGAATTTTGATTCGAAGGAGTTGAGGAAGTAAAGTTGGCGGCCTTTGAAAAGTTCACAGCCATGTTAGCACGCGTGGCACATCTCCCTGTACACATGCACATGCACCTCGCCTCGCATCGTCATGATCAATCGCATCGTCTATCGGGCGTCTGCCCCGCCTTTTGACTACCCCCACCTAGCGTGCTTGCGAACACACACCTGTCGCCTGCTCTCGCCCTGTATGTACTGTGTCTTCCTCAGCTCCACAGCCTATTGAATATGCTTGCGAGCAAGGGCACGCTAGCAGACGCGTTGCCTCAGGCTGTTGGTGTCTCCTGCTCGTGCATGCACTCTCGCCGCGCTGGAGGGGTGAAGGGCGGGGCGTCGCGAGCAAGGGGGCATGCGCATTGCGAGCAGGACGGACGAGGACGAGGGCGAAGACGTGGTGCGACGCGCGCGAGTACGAAGGCGAGTATGAAGGCGGGGGATGGCGAGGGCGTGGGCGAGGATGAGAAAGTGGTGAGTAAGGGAGTGTGACGGCGCGCGGCGACCATCATGTACTCTCGGCGGCGGAACGAGAGTGCGTGGCAGTCGCCGCACGCCATTCTCATTGCGATGAAGGTAAAGATGGTGAGAATGAGTGCAGTGGCAACATGCCACGTGCGTGCGCATCATGATCAAGAGCGAGGACGAGGGCGGGACAGGGCGAAGGGAGCATCGGGCGCCGAGATCGTGACGAAGAACTTCCAGTACAAAGGGCGGGCGTCAGCATTAAAATCGTGATTATACCGGGCCACTGATTGGCACATTTTACTTGGTATGCCCGTTCCATCACTTGTCGGTTGTTCATGCTAAAGTATGTATTATCGAATCGACCAGTCGTGTATGTAGCGCAAACTTGATAACTTCTATGTTAGTTACTACAGTCAACTATCTTGAGGTATTCATTCTGTCAGTCAAGTCGATCCCTACGAGGAAGACTTGTTATACCATTCTGCATTCTCGCCCCACAGCGTCTTAAATTTCTTCATCTTGTCATCCTGCCCCGTAACCTCGAGATACTCGTGCACAGCTCTCCAAGAACTAATGAGCGCACCAAAGACCCAACTATGTTATAGCGTCAGCGTAAATTAAAGTAGGGTTCTCATCAAAATACTACTCACGCGTGATGGTTGCTTATAGCTTCACCTGCAAAGTGTAAACGGTTCCCCGCCGCAGGGCGCGTGAGCGAGGGATACAGATCTCGAAAGTAGCCAGGCTTGAAGACGGTGAGCGGCGCTGAGAAAAGAATCATGTCGTTAGCTTATCGTCGAGAGCGACGCCCCCGACTTACCCATCGCGTATTCATCCCGAACCCAATCCTTCATGTGTATGTCCACGAATTGTTCCTGAAGGTATGCGTACGTCACGTCTGGATGTAGTCCACTGTGCACCTCGGCCAGGTTCCGAAGTACGAGCTCCTTGAATGCGTCTGGATGTCTGGAGGAAGTGGCAAGAGTGCCAAGTCGGAGTGCATCTGCACCCCAGGTATAAGCCACGATGAGCACCTTGGATGGTGTGTTCGAGTCGACACCATATGATGGGTAAATGATCTCCCGGATTGGGAGATCCGTCACCGACTGTCCACCTACGATTCCCAGTTTCGTCGTCCACCAGTTTGATTTGAAAAGTATCGCGATCTTGATTACAGGAAAACAGTCCACCTCGTTCACGGCATTGCTTTGCATGACATCCAGGCCCGCACCGCTCAAGTCGATGGTACGAAGGACCGGAAGGGGTATAGTGGATATGACATGCGAATAATGGTGCGTCTCGTAACCATTCACCGTAATTGCCACGGATGGAATTTCGACTTTCCTGGTGCTAGCCCCAATCAAGTTATTTGGAATGTCATCTTTGTCGATCACGACAAAGTCGCTTAGTGACTCGTCGAAACGGGCATAGGGCTGGGAATCTGGGAAGTTGACTGGAATGTCTATGGCCATATAACTTTGGTTTATAGCCGTGACTCTGCTGTTGAATCGGATGAAGTTCTCCTTCTTCTTTAAATACTCTTCGATCTTCTTTGGCAAGGTCTCTGACCCACCCCTACACGAGCAGGATGAATGAAGGCAGCTTTACATCGACGAATGAACCTACTCGAAACACTTCCACTGCAAGGTCCCGCCGTCGCCATTGCCCAGCGTGGAAAGTGAGAGCAACATGGATATGAGAACCATCTCTGACAGTGCTTGGTCGTTAGCAGGTCCAAAAACTTCAAACCAGTTGATAACATTGCTGGGAAGATTTTCTGGGGGAAGCTCGAGGTGGGAACTAGGTATGTATTTTGTCGCCATATAGGACCGAAGAGTATAGGAATCGTTTGCCATAAGCATTTCCCATCCCTTCTTCTCTCCAGTTTCTAGATCTGCTAGGAGCATCCGTACAAACGGTTCGGTGATATCGTTGGAAATGGCATCCACGCCGGCTCGAATGTAAGCGTCGTCCACACCCATGGCTTGAGCACCAAATGGTGGTACGCGCGAAGTGTTGAAATACTGAACACCCGGCGTCGAATCTTGTTTAACTTGGAAGTAGTAGGGTATAAGGCGGTCCCTGAGTCCATCTCGACCTTCGTTCAACGGTCCATATTCAATGAGCTGCGCCAATCTTTTCGTGATTCCATTCTTGTACTGTCCTCGGCTATCCTTTTCTGGGAGTGGGAAGCGCATCGCGCCCGTTTCCTGGACGGACAAGAGAATTAGCACGAAAGCACTGTCCGAAATGCGAAAAACCAAACATAATAGTCATATTTGTCACCACCGGGGAACTTGTATGTGAACATCCTACCGCCAGTGCGGTCGGAAGCCTCAATAATTTCATACTCAATGTCAAGTGAATCTAGTATCAGAGCCGTGTAGAGACCTGCGATGCCGGCCCCCAATATCCCAACCTTTGTGTCGGAGAAAGGCTGTGGCTGCCAGTGGTTGCTTGAATCCTCGATGGAGTTGTTGAGAATGGCATTTCGCCGTAGCGCAGGGAGCGGATCACCTCGAAGCGACATGATGTGGTTGGCTTGAACTTCGAGGTTCCGGAAGGTCTGCTGAAACTTCTATATAGGCTGTGGGTCCTTCATCTCGGCCATTTATGAGAGTGCGAAAAAGGCGTAGAAAATGATAGGCTTCCGGTGAGCTTTCAAGTAACCTAGGATTACTTTAAGCTCAAGGCTGAATGATAAGAAGTAGAACTGAGTCAGCTTTTCACAAACCTCGTCTCCGTTTGGTAGAGGACGCGATAAGGCTCCCGTGGGTTACTAAGAATAAAACACGGAATAAGTTCAAGTCAATTGAGCGACTGCCTACGGAATCAAAAAAAAAGCATTTCCCAATGCCCGGATCTGCCAGCTGCAGGGCCCAATAAACTGAGTAGCTGGAGATGTGACCCAAGGACTATTTATTGGATGACGCCTCAGACGCCGAGTTTGCGTTGAAGGATCAAAGAGAGAGCCGCGTTTTCCCACCATCGCCGGTGTTCAGCCGCTTTTGTTTACATAAATTGTCTATATATAACAATACATCATTACATAGTAACCCAACACAAGGCTTGCATTAACGCAACCAGTACCTAGCCTCGTCCCCTGTGCTGCAGAAACCTCCAGTCTATATCAACACTTGCTCGACGAGAAAAAACCTGTCCTCCTAACATGACTATCGTATTACATTGTTCCGAATTGCACGGTCCACCAATTCGAGATGCTCATTCAGCAAGTCAAATTCATACTCGTCTTCAGCAATTTCCAGGAGGGAAGATGCAGACTCCTTGCTGACCCATTCAGGATTCTCGCCCCACAATAGCTTGAACTTTCTTATTTTCTCGACCTGTCCCGAAACCTTGAGATACTCGTACACGGCTCTCCAAACGCTGTCAAGTGCGCCAACAACCCATCTATCCAACCAGATTAGTATCTATTTTGTCCCAAACAAATTCCACTTGCCCGTGATGGGTGCTGATTGCTTCACCCGCAAAGTGCAAACGCTTTCCTGCTGCATAGCGTTGCCGCGAAGTGAATTGAAGTGAAGGGAGGTGTATCTTTGGCGCACTTCGATACAGTTTGATGGAACGAAGGTGCATGAGAAGTGACTTCGTCCACTTCGGGAGGTGAAATGAAGTGTCCCGGAATTTTCCATCCAATCAGAAGTGATTATTAATCAGTATAGTAATTCTACTCGTTTTCGACTTCGTTCGCAAATAACTGGTAGAGTTCGTCAATATTGCCCGATTCCGTGGACTCCGAGTTGGGAGGTGTGGAGATGGGTAATAAATGAGCTGGCCAGCCTGAGTCATGGAAGGAGTGGCCGCCATTGCTCCTGGCACAGGTGGGAGGTTTTGCATGTTGAAGGCATTGATGGGGCTGAGTGGAAGACTTTGGAAACCTGTGTGTGGATGATGTGCGACATCTAGACCAGGCCTGCTTGGCAGCTGTGAGTAGTCCACCACTGAGAAGACATGTTGCTGAGATGCAATGTTGCTTTGAGTCAGCCTTTGACTGGCAGGTATCATCCAAACCTCGACAGAAGGTGTGGTGTAGTAAAAAGCAGAAAACAG
>JBBPPG010001207.1:0-10183 GCA_038091855.1 Leccinellum luteum
TTGTTTCTCCCGGAGGGGTAAGATCCATAGATGGAGTTAATGGAGAGAGAGGAGTTAGCTCCTCCTCAATTGTTTCCATTGGTTCATCGTGATGATGATCTCGCTCTATTTCAAGCAGAGTCCTTTCTCCATAAACGTTATCAGGTAAGACTCTATGAATCGGAGTTCTGGACGATGTCCTAACTCGAGTTCGGAACTCTGGAATGGTCTCAGAAGGTGATCTTCTGGGAGCTAGCCATGGTCTAGGTGGTAATCCGGTTAATTCCTGAGTAGTCGGAACTCTCGGTCTCGGATCCCTTGGTCTTTGCAAGAGGGATTCATCAAGAGCATGTCGCTCAAGATCCGGTAATCTCTGTCCACTATCAGTGAAACGTTCCAATTGGCGTTTCTTATGTTGATGTCGTCGCGGCGGAGAAGTGTGAAATGATTCGAGAGGTTCTTGACATTTCTCAGGAGATGTTCTTGAAGGTGTCGACCTTGGTACGTGCGTATCAGAGGTCTCTTCTCCAGAAAACGGTAATCCACCAGATAGCGTAGGTGGTGAAAAACCTGGAGTCGGTGAAATCCTTTGGATTCCAGTTGGTGACGGATACCAAGATCCTTGTCTTGATTCTGTCGTCTCTGAGATGGGTAAGGGTAATGGTTCTTCCTCTGGTTGAGGTGGCGAATATTGCCAAGTACCATCATTTCTCCATCCAGATGATCCAGCTGGACCAAAGAAAGGTTGTTGTGGCGATGGTGGAGTTGGTTGGCGGGGTGCCACAACTCCTCCTGGATAGTTATCCAGTGGGAAATGAAATACCTGTGGAATTGAAATTATCTGATCGGGATAATGTCGGTCAGGTTTCGGTGGATCATTGCCGTTATCAGGTGTGGCTTGTACCTCTTCTTCTGGTAACAGTGGCTCAGAAGTAGTTGGTGGAATAGTGGAAAGTTCATCGATCGGCTTGATCTTCTTTGAACAATACGGAAATGATGCTTTATCAAACGTGGCAGTAGATGATATGAATGTTCTCCGACGAGTTGGGCAATAGAAGCAATAAGCTTTGCTTCCTGTTTCATATCCAATGAATACCATTTCTTCTGCCTTTGGTGCAAGTTTGTTTACTCGCAATTCTTTGGGAATGAAGACGTATGCTTTACAACCGAATACTCGGAAGTAAGAAATATCAGGTTTCTTCCCAAGAAATATTTCTATTGGGGTTTTCCAACCATGTCGTCTCATTGGTTGACGATTGTAAATGTGTAGTGCAGTTTCCGTGGCATCTTGCCAGAAGGAATTTGGCATGCATGCATTCAATTGTATGGATTGTGATTTCTCCATGATGGTGCGATTGAATCTCTCTGCACGACCATTCTGCTGTGGCAGATGATGGGTGGAGTATTGACGAGAGATACCTTTGGATGCAAAGAATGATAAAAGTTCCTGGCTAAGGTATTCCCCCCCTCGGTCAGAACGGACAGAGGTAACTGCGAGTCCAGTCACAGTTTCTGCATGTAAAACCAATTCACGGAAACGTTGAGCCATATTGGACTTCTTTTTCAAGAAGCCAAGAAAGGTGAAAGCACTGCAATCATCAATAAAGGTTAAAATCCAATGATTATGAGCACATGATTCGGTTGGTAGCTCAACCAGGTCAGTATGAACCAACCCAAGAACATGAGTAGATTGTGTCTCAAATGGTCGTTTGTGAGCTTTACCCAATTGACAACCATGACATGGTGTCGAAAAAGGAACAGAAGTAAGCTTTGGGACACCAGAAGTAACCTGAGGAAGTGCATGAAGTACATTGTTAGAGCAATGACCCATGCAAAAATGCCATAGTTCAGTAGAAGATATTTCCTGCAAGGTATTAATTTCTCCATCGAGAGTAATCGATTTGGACTGAAACCAATGAAGAATATCACCAGGTGATGAGGCAGTAGCCCAGATCACAAGGTTATCATGCTTGTCCAAAATATCAGTGGTTTTTCCTACGCATGTTCGATAACCTTTCAATGCCAACTGGTTTGTTGACAATAATCGACATGATGCTTCTGGGGAATACCATGCTCCAGTCAGCATTAAGGGAGATTTCCATGATGCTGATTTAAGAATAATCATGCCAGGTCCAATCATTTTGATCATACCACCATCAGTGATACAAGCATATTTGTTATTGTCTTCCAAAGTGGTAAAGTCAGACTCAAATGGGGTAATACTGTATGATTGGAACATCCAGAATCAATTAACCAATGATCCTTTAGGAACTCCACAGAGCGGGAAAACTTATTCAGTCCTACCATGTAGCAGTCACGAGCATAGTCATTATTGCCAGTCATAGCTACTACAATCGTGATCTCCCCAGTCAGTTTCATTGGGAACGTAATCAGAGGAGTGGGAAACAAAATCTCTGGAATCCATCCTGTGTTTCCAGATACCATCCCGATATCTCCAATGATCTCCATAATAGTGCTCATTCCTGTAAGCACTATCCCTCCTCTGTAAAGCTGCATAGGCTCGAGATTGGATGTCAATCTGTTGTCTCTCGTAAGGATTTATACAAGGCAGAGGAGGTGGAGGGGACTGACTGCTGCTGGCAACATTCATGCCAGTGTCCTGAGCATTTGCATCAGTGAGGATCTGATTGAGAAGAGAAGACTACTCGACTTGTGTGATCTTGGATGTAGACCATCCGGCAATTGACACATTTGAGTCAGCATATTCTTCATCTTCCCTCATTACCATATAATTATTGAGGAACTGGTCTATCTCGACGATTGATGATTGGGTCTCAGAGCTCTGCTCTGGAATGATGGTGGCTGCATCATCGTCATCTATATAGATAGACATGCTAGCCTCATCAGGTAAGATTGCAGCCATATTGGCAAACACACCATGCACTCTTCCTTTACCCTTTCCTTTCTTACGCTCTTGCCAAACATTGTAATTGTTGGCTTGGTGCTTCTGGTGTTTATCCATGGCACCTCCCCAACCTCCATGGTTTTCATGGCTTCTTCTGCCTCCAGGACCTCCACGGCCACGAGTTGATGGTCTTGGGGTTTGCTGCCCTGGAAAGTTATTGTTGCCATTGTTGGACCAGTTCCGGACTGGTCCAGGTCCTTGCTTTAGGGTGAAAGTCTGGTTAATAAGGCTATTACTCTGATTGGTGTCAGAAGTTACCCTATGAATACCGGCTTTGGTCACAAGACCAGACCTCAGCATGTTTATCTCCCTTGATAGCAAGGGGAAATTTTTATTAACTGTAAAGTCTGCTGGGTCAGGAACCATTTGGATTACATGATGGATAAATCCATCGAAAGCAGGAGAAGGTAGCTTGGACAGCAAGATCATTGCCTTAAGCGATTCAGGGATGACAAGTCCAGCTGCCTGCAATTGGGTATAGAAGGCGGTGGTCTCAGAAATCCCTTTTGGGAGGTTATCCATATGGACCTTTGTTCGTAAGAGGTCAGTGAACAAGCAATATTGTCCGGGTATACCAGTCTTTCCATAAATGGAAGCAAGTTGGTCCCACAGTCCTTTTGCAAGCAAAGGATGAGAGCCAGCAGAATAAGTCCAGGTAACCGAGTTCTGGAGCTCGGAGGATAGGGTTAATGCAAGAAAACCCAGGATCTTCATGTCTAATGAGAGCCACTTGGTTTTGAGGTCGGCAGAAGCCTGATTATTGTGTTTGGTAGCACCGACCATGAAATCCCATCCTTCCAACATAGCAAGGGGTGTGCAAATCTTGAGTGCCCAATCATGGTAGTTGAGCATGCCTTCGAGTACAGGTACTCGAGTAAGATGCTCCTTGGTAATGATGAAGTTGGTGGGAAGTGTAGCCATGATGAGAGCAGTGATGCTAAAAACGAAGTAGAATTGTAAGAAGTGGATCAGTTTCTGGATGATACAGAAAGAAAAATTGGAAGGTTTCCAAGTATGCTTCCACCTCCTCATAATCCCATCCTCCGGTATCTTCCTCATTGGAAGATCCCGAGGTCTCTTCCGAGTCCGATTGGACCGGAGAATGTATTGCTAGTGTCTTGGAATCTTGTTCCAGAAACAGTTCCGTAGATTCCTCTCTGATTGGTTTGGAAACATCCAGTTTCCAAGGCGTTCACTGTTCGGAGTCTGAAGTGAGACCCAAAGCCGTCTGTTCTTTGTCTCAAGCCTGTTGTTCCTCTTCTCCTTGTATACTCTCCCAATATCTTCTTGTGCATTCAATAGCTTGTTGAATGTGTTCTCCCATCTAGTGCTCTTGATGTCTATGTCTCCATCCATCACTGTCTTTAAGTTCCCATTCGATTGAATGAAAATGTTTGTAATCTCTTCAGTTGGAGTAGAAAAACCAGTTCCTAGTCATGGTATTAGCTGAAGGAAAGTTTAGAACAATTTGTTCTAGTCGTTCAAAATCGTAACTATGGAAAAAGTGTGGATTTCTAATTCTGGGAAAAGTATCGTTACGTTCTCCAGAAGGTAACATAGGATCAGGATAAGAGAAATATTCACAAGAAAGGTATGGAAGGGAATCGAGATATAAGTACATTTGTAGGAAGGAAGAAGGAATAAAGATGGGCAAATCAGGCTTATGGTGCTGCTCAAGCCTTCACCTTCTTTCGAAGATGTACAGACCTTGCTCTGGAGGGAGCAGCCATACCAATGATAGCATGCTTTCCAGTATGGTCTGCTCATAGGCATCTAGCCACTTGAGGAGGGGCAGTGTAAGGCTGTTCCTCAGCTCTTGCAGCTCCAGGTCTGATGTAGAGGACATTGATAATATTGAAGTTTACGAGTCCACAGTACCTGTTTCTGAAAATTCATAAGCAATCTAGTGCCCATGCTTCAGTGTCTGGGTTCAAGATAAGACCCTTGACCATCAGGTACCAGGGGTTCTGGTCATAAAATCTCTGTCTCTGCTGCATGTCAAACTCCTGATTCCACTCCTGTACCATTGGTTGAACCTCCTTTGCCTCCATGTCCACGTGATAATCTCCAAGTCTGCTGACGATGTTAGGAGTCATCATCAGGTAACAGAGCTCTCAGCATTCTTGATGTGCCAAGGGAAGGTGATCATTGTGGATGATCTCATAACCCTGCCAGTGAATGAGTGATCCAGCTACTATCTCGTCATCATAGGATTGGGTCGGGAGAGCCCAACCAATGCTAGAGAGCCTGAGGATGGAAAAAAGAGATTCTTGAGAAAAGACGAAAGTGGATAGCGAATTGTAGTAAGCATCCAGGCACTGCCAGATGTGAGGGGGAAGCTCCAGTTCATTGAATTGAACCAGGTAAGTCATGTGCTGCGAACCGACGAAAGTTTGTACATAATGTCTAAATGGGAGTCTCATCGAGAAAGCGACGGGAATGCCCCGATCTTTCCAGAAGACCAGGTCATACATGTCGATGGGCTTAAGTGCTAGTGCTATCCAGACCGGTTCGTCGTCTTTCTCCTTGTCCCAGTCAGTGACCTCTACATTGCATGGGTCGTTTAATGATCCTACATGCCACAGGAAGTAGTGTGGAGTCTTGAACTCCAGGATGTGGCAAAAAGGGTCGAGTGGCAGAGTCTCAAGAGAGTAAGGAAGGGTCAAGCGAGGCATTTGGGCTAGGTGGTGGAGTGCGGTAAGGGGCAGGTGATGGCAAAAAAGAAGGGGCTTGTGGAATGGGTGAGTTGGGAGCAGAGCCAGAAGTGGCTCTGGATGAATCAGAGGATAAGGGCGGTATGTGAACTCAAGGGGATCCAGAACTTTCTACCTAAGGGTGGTGAAAGATGTCTGTGAGAATCTCATGGAGAGGATCCAAAAGAGAAGTCTTGGCTCGAGTGACTTCAGCTTCCAAAAGAGGAGGCTAAGAAAGGAGAATGGAACCGCTGGAAGATTCCTTGGTGCCTTCTGAAAACTTTATGGAACTACTAGAAGTAGTTCTGAAGTTCAATCATGATGATCATCAAGGACGAACAAGAATACCTCTAGAAGGAATAGGTGAGTCCCTTCGTCGAAGTGGATGTCTACACGGCCCCTGACCTCTCGCTGCAAGTCTAGCGATGCTAGCTCGTTCTTGTGCAAACACCAAATCAGTGTAAAAGAAGCATGGTAACATAAATCCGCAGTGCGGGCAGTGAGTCTCGGAGCATCCTGGCTTTCGACAAGAGGGACACTGGAGGAAGAGGTCTGTGTCAACGTGTCCAGAAAGAGTAACAGAAGGTCGTTCAAGAAACCTCGATGTCTAGGGAACAATGGGTGTTGTGATAGAAGGTTGTCAAGGAAAAGGCTGTGGCTCTCGAGACTGAAAGGGACCAGGATGGTTGGGTGTGTTGATGTAGGAGGGGGTAGGAAAACCAAGAGATCTGTGCCTACCAGGTGGTTGGTATATCTCTCTTGACAGTCTACAAGGTGCAGAGGGTCTAGAGGAAAAGGGCTCATCAGTATGATGGGAATTCAACTCTAGTTGGTGTAGGCGAGCCTCAACAGCTCCAAGCTCCAAGCACATGACTGGATGAGGCATCTTAGACAGTGAGTCTGTGTGTGCACTGACAAACTCGTCGTAGCATCAAGGCAGGGCGAATAACCTATAGAAGTTGTACAAGACTTCTATGCAGCAATGCAGCCAAGGGAGGAAGTATTCTCTAGTAGCCTGAGAAGACTTACTAGGTAAGTAGGAGCTTGAGTGTATAGAGGGGTGAAAGCTGTTGAGAGGCTTTTGAAGGAAGATGTCGATCACAGTATGAGTGAAAGAGACCTTGTTATTGAAGGGCATCAGGGATGCCCCTTATATACTACAGTACATGTTTGTACATGTTGTAGCTATAGAAATGTATGGAATATTCTACAAGAGTCATGTGACGTTGTAGAATGTTCTAGTAGACCATGTGATGTAGTACTAGCCAATAGCATAAGTATCTTGTATATGATCAGTAAGCAAGAGATAAGGATGAGTAATATCCAATGAGATGTGTTTCCCTTATCTATGATTCATAAGCGAAACTGAAAGAATAATCTAGAATGATTATGTAACTTGGTAGCATTAGGATACTATCGATTCAACATCTTGATCATCTCGGAAGTAAATCTGATCCACCCTTTTGTTTGTAGCTAGATCATATCATGGTGTTAGCCATAGGCATGTATCAATAAAAAAAGCTCACCAAATTTGCACATTCCTCATCATATCTCTGAAAATATGAAGATAGTACTCTCTAATCACCAGAGATGCGGTCCATGCATACCTTTCTTTGATTGATCATAAGATTCTTCCAATACAAATTGAACTCGTTTCTGCTCCCATGTAGATTGACCTGGTGCAACCAATGGTATCCACAAAGTGTCCTGCAAAATGGTCATTAATATGTAATTCAGTAACATATCAATCATCTACCATCCTTTCCGGGCCCTCTGTGATTGCCAGGTACTTCCTGCAGATGAGACGACCATGGTGGGAGCACTGGCAGGCTTGGAGTATGTGCCAGCAGGATCGGTGGCAGTACTAGGGCTAGTCACGGTGGAGTCAGCCTGGAGAGTGTTGGTCATGGTATTGACTTGTGCAGTAGCAACAACGTATGGAGCCGAGTTAGTAATGACTTGAGTGGCAGGATTTCCAGGAGTGACATGTGGAGCAGAGTTGCTAACAACTTGAGTAGCAGGGTTTGAAGCAACTTGAGCAGCAGGGTTTGAAGCAACTTGAGCAGCAGGGTTTCCAGGAGCGACATGCGGAGCAGGGTTTAAAGCAACTTGAGTGGCAAGATTTGGAGTGACATGCAGAGCAGAGTTAGTAATGACTTGAGCAGCAGGGTTTGAAGCGACAGAGACAGAGTTAGTAATGACTTGAGCAGCAGGGTTTGAAGCAACAGAGTTAGAGTCAGTAATGACTTGAGCAGCAAGATTTGGAGCAATATGTGGAGCAGAGTTGGTAATGATGAGTGAAGCAGAATTTGAAGTGACAGAGACAGAGTTGGTACTAGTAACCACTTGAGCGACAAGATTTGGAGTGATGTGCGGAGCAGAGTTGGTAACGACGAGTGAAGCAGAATTTGGAGAAACATCTCTAGCCTTCCTTTCATGAAAGCGGATGCTAGTGTGTCAAAAAAACATGAGTGTATGTGGCTCATACCATGCTTGTCCAAGTCACTCACAATGGAGATTTCACTTGAGTGAATCTGAGTCTATTCGGGGGAGCATTGGATAGTACTTCAAGAGGGGGAGAGTCGGATATGCTGGTTGAAGAAGTGTTGAGCAACACGGATGAATCTGGCAAAGGGCTTGGAGTCCTTGAAAAACTTTGCGATATCGTTAATAGAGTGGAGGCAGCTAGTACTTCATCATCAGGGGCTGTGTTGTCATCATGGTGTTTAATGTGTTTGACGTCAACAGGCTCCACTGAACTTGACTTAGATTTGACCTTGCACTTTCCTGTTGTCGACTGAGATTCTTTACTGGTACCTCTAAGGTATGTCTGGGCCCAGGATGAATATCTGAGAGTTGCGACAGTCTCGGCTTTCCAGTTATTGGAGCATAGACTGAGATCTAGAAACGAGGAAGTGACCTGAGCATAAAACTCCTGTTTCATTGCATTTGTTACAGCACTCCATGTCTAAGGAGGGTTGCCGCCATGTTTGAAGCCTTGCCAGATTGCTCACATTTTCTTCAACAATCAGTGCGGCAATATTGTCTGCCACAAACAGCATGCCATCTTTGTTCTCCAGAAACGCGAGCAACCCTCAGCCTTCTCTGAGTGCCTCTGCACTTTTCTCCCATGCCTTGAATTTGTTGACGGTCCAGAACCGTACCTTCAGAAACTGTTTGACAGCATCATCAACTGACAATTTTGGTAATGAGACTAGCGACTGTTTCAGATATAACACCATAAGGTGATCTGGAATGGGGGCCGTGGGATCTGATGATAATTGCAGAGTGCTGGTGAGCCTTTTAAAAGCCTCCCTTCGTGTTTAGCATACTAGTAAGAATACACATGATTAGATGAAGTATTCAGATGCACTCATAGTAGGCCGCCTTTGCTGCAAGTAGTATATTATTTTCAGCCTGCAGCTGGGTGATTGATGATTGGAGAGATTGGATCTGTCACCGTATATGTAAAAATCTCATGAAGTAGCATATATCCATGTATGAAACACCACGACTCACCTGCCTTTGGAGATGCAGCTCAGTTGAGCTGTGCAACCTGGAACCTAATGGGGTTAGCATATCATAAGTGCTACTATTATTCTGGAGTCTATTTGTAAAAGAGTTACTCATTAGTAGTTGCATGGTTGGGGAAGTAAAAGTATTCGAAAAGTTCTTGGATGCATACAACATGGTGGTGAAGGGAAAAACATGCTGATAAGATAATAACAAACACAGGGGATGTATAGTTGCAGTAACTCTGACTCGGTCATTTCTGGGACACTTAAGTATGCTTTTCAAAATTTCATGTCCAATCCAATCGCTGAGTACACAAAGTATACCTCCAAGATGACAAAAATACCCATTGTCAGAGTATCCGGTAATGTCATTCTTTTAGACACCAATGACATGGTCCCTGGCTGGGACACATATGTTTTCACCCTCGCTGAAACTGAGCCAGGATCAAAGGTGAGCCTCTTCCGAGTCAATGAGTCCTTGTTGATCATTTTCTTCACCAGAAATTTGTCCTTCGAATCCGTACAGATGCAAAATCCACAGGTGAATCATGTGAATCACTGGCATGTGAATCTCAGGCTGCCAGTGGTAAATCCAAGTCAAGTGAATCAAGCCAGAGAACACTGGCAGACATTGCTAGCAGGTGAGTCTATCTACAAGTTTTGGGGCTTAAATGTAATATATTTTGCCAGTGAAAGTGACCATAAATCAGAAGTTATGTTTGCCACAACAGCAGACTCAGCTATCGACGCAGGTGATCACATTCGGTACGTTCGTCACACCATCTTTCAACCTCACCAGTTCTTTTGCTAATTTTATTAGATGCACCGTGACTACCACCCCTTGTCACATCCTCACTTGCCAGGCCAGCCTGGACTTAGTGTCTCTGTTCTTATCAAGATATGCAATCAGCCCCTTCAGCCCCTTCAGCCCTTCCCTTTTGCCTGCCAAGATTGAGGCATGCAAGCAGGTGGTAGTAGTGATTTAAAGTCCGGTCCGGTTCGGTTTTTTGCCTTTTTTGGGCATAACCGTAACCGTAACCGGTCCTGGGAATTTCCTGATTTGGAAAAAC
>JBBPPG010001208.1:0-10179 GCA_038091855.1 Leccinellum luteum
TTATCGTTGAGCCACTTTTGACGAGCGTGTGATACTCCTGCTGCAGATCCATAATCAACGAGCAATGCAATAAACCATACGATGCGTGTGCTTACGAGACACTTTCTCTATGACCAGAATTATCTCCCGCTTTGAAAACGGAATGGTATCACTGAGACTGTTCACTTTGCGGTTGGCAGGGATATGAACGCCGTTTTCTTTGTACTGGAGGCATTCCTCTACATCCGAATCCTCCTGACTGGTTGGCTTGTAGAGGCGCAAGTCAGATCCATCAGTGTTTCGAAAATCCCTAGCCCAGTGAGATCGAGCTTTGTCTATCACAGCTTGAAGAATTGCATTTCTCTGTAGGTACGTGACGAAGACGTCATCGATGCTACCACCTCGACGGTAGCAAACGACACACAGAGGTGCAGGATCTGCCCAAAGTCAGGGAGGTTCAACTCGGATAATCCCCACAACAATATAAACAAACGCACCAACGATGATATGAAGGTGTTTTTGTCCATGGCGTGCGAAGATGTCCGCTACGGTTTGGGTAACGTACAAAACACTGAGTTCAGATACAGACAGTTTTCCGAGAACTTCATATCCATGAGAGTGAGAGATATTCACAGGATTTGCCTGCGGGAGCGTGTACAGGCTCATGGAGTCTGGGGCGATCTGATTTTTTATGTCCAAGACGGTGGCATCCAGGGGTACCTCGATACCCTGGATGTTGAATAGCTCGGAACCGTGAACCCAATAGTACAACGTTTCCATGGGGGAACTGGTGACGTAGTGGTCAGGGGCAAAGAAGCCTTCGGTCAGAGACATTTTTGAGCGGGACAACATCGGAGTGTGTAATATTTATACAGTTGACGTACATTCCGACGCGTTCCAGACCGACAACCCTCGCCAAGATGTGTCTCGTCTCATCTCGTTTTCCGTTCCTTGGATCTCTATCACTGCTGTCGCCACCGCCGCTGTTGTCCGAGTCATTTGTCCACATCCTTATCTCGCGTGCTGCACGCGACCGTTGAACTTTTCATTCCGACGGGTCCGTCAAACCAACTACAGCACACATATCACATGTTGTGCGCACGTATGTGTTGAGATGGGATCGAGACCAAAAGTAATATATACATACTGTACATGTTGATGCCCGCATGGCGGGCGGCTTGAAATCGGGAAAACACGGAGGGGAGGGCTGGGGGTGACGATATAGATTGCCGAGGTACTACATTCTACAATCTCTCTAGATCTGACTCTGCAATTCTTTCCGTCGGCATGTCCTCCGACACCAGTCGTCCACAGCATTCTCCAACGTCACTCCCTCACCTCTCTCCCCACCTCCGAGTCACTGCCCCCATTCTCACGACAGAACCCGACCTGTAATTCGTTCCTCGTCTTCAATAGCGTCCCAAACCTCAAATGCAAAGTTCCAGGACGGTCCGCTTGGAGGAAAGGTCGTTGTCTGAGGCGGCGGCAATGGCGCTCGTCTACGGCAAGCGGGACGTCGCGCACTGGATGTCCTTGCCATTGGTCCAGAACCGCTGACAACCCCGCGACGTGCTTAGCCGTAATTCGTGTACTCTGTTCAGGCCTGGAATCCTGCGAGATCTTGTTGGAGAATATTCGCGTAATCCATAGGTGGAGAGCATCATAAAAGAGGCAGAAACGGGTTAGTGAATAATTGTGCCACTTGATTAGAGATCCGTTCAATGCTTTATCTAGTGCTTCTTGTCAAATACCAGTGTGGACTGCATCGAAGACAGCATCCATCATTGACAGGATTGGTGATCGCAGCTTTACATGAGCGTCTTTTGTTTCATGGCTCAGGTTCATTGCTCCTTTAAGTAAGCAAATACAATGATGTCACTTGCA
This sequence comes from Leccinellum luteum, assembly GCA_038091855.1. Taxonomy (NCBI): domain Eukaryota; kingdom Fungi; phylum Basidiomycota; class Agaricomycetes; order Boletales; family Boletaceae; genus Leccinellum; species Leccinellum luteum. The sequence goes on from JBBPPG010001208.1 coordinate 1,864, forward strand.
TTCACACACAAGTTGCTGTGAGTGAAACATTCAAGGCCTACGTGGCAAGAAGACTGGTTGCACAATCCACACATCCTCAGTATGGTCAGATGGTGAGCTGTGACCTGATCGGAAGACTGAGCCCATGAGGAGCGAGTGTTGAGGTAAGCCCAACTCCTCATACTCATCTCCAATTACCACGTTCCCGTTCGCGTGGCATGGACATGCTGGGCATTTCTGGTGTAGCTCTCATTCGCCACCATAGACGTCGGATTTTGCCAACTCATGACCTGCGTGCACTTACACATCGACTCGCCTCCGGGCGGCCCAACAGAGCCCTCAGAGAGTATGCCGCGAGCCCTCCCGCTTGCCGAGCGAACGGATATCGAGCCCATTAACGAGGTCACGCGTATGCTGGAACACCAGTCTCACCCGTCGTGCCCTTGAGAATTGTTCATGACAGTTCCTTGTGCATCTAACGACACGGCCTCCATCCCTTACGGCTCCAACGAGCTCACTGACAGCCTGTGTTGCTCCTCGCACTTCTTACTTGAACTACGGTGATGGCGATTTCACCCTCCTCGACTCACGCTCTAGTGGCTGCCAACGGCGACAAATTTGACACAACAAGTCGAGCGCAGTGCTCACGGAGAGTAAGGGCAAGTTGTGGAAGGCGTGCGCGTGCATATTAGTTCGGGTGAACAGGAGGGGTGAGTGAAGCGAGGGGGTAGTAAATGAGGGCAAGGGCAGGCAACGGCCAAGGCGTGGGAGGACATAAACGGGCGAGGACGTGCATGCGTGTATGCTAATTGCAGCGAGGGCAACAATGAGGATGAGGGCCTCCGAACAGGGGGGGTGTGCGTGCACACGCGAAGGAGATGCAACGAGAATGAGCGACAGTCACCGGTACCTCACCGCCCGTCATCCTCGATGCCGGCGAGGGGGCCGACGACGAAACGAGATGGGGAAGACGAAGACGAGGATAAGGGCGCGCTTGCCAGTGCGACCCGACTCGCTGATGTCCATCGCTGCGGATGCGTTGAATAGCGGTCTACTCCTTGGTATGACCGATGAAATCAAAATTTCCTCGCAAGATTTTGAAAGACGAGGTTATACAGTCACAGGATTGCCTCTGCATGAGCACGGGCGTGTCAGGCCAAGCTATCTTGCTGGACGAGAAGAGTTCCTCGATGATACACCGTTATCTCAACTAGGGCGCACGGGAGTCCATACTTGTGGACCGGACACCGTTCAAGGGGCGGAGGGTCCTGGGAGCGACAACTACGTGCGCCAATTCTGGATCCAATGACGACTTGTCCACTGGCACCACCCGCATTTTCCGTAGCCTGTAATCATCCGAGCGGTCCTGGAAAGTCGCCTATACAATATGTATGTCGAGGAGACTTGGGTTAAAAAGGTGGACAATTGGACGGATGCGGGGCCTGTCGCTCCAGTGCCCTTGACAGGATACCACACACTGAGAGCACGGCCTTGCAGGCACAGGCAAGCTATATCCTGGGTAACCTGGCAAGGTCTCGCTGATGCGGCTCGGCTCCTTCCTTCTGCGAATACAACCAATCAACTGATACGTAGATCATGCTGCTTGTAACCGTGAAGCCATGAGGTCGCTTGCATGCGCCCATAAGTTCCCGAGTACTACGAACTGCGGTCCAATAGATTCGCGAGTTTTGGAAAGCGAACGCAGCCAATGATTGGATATTGACCTTCGTGCTTCATGCGCACGGATGGACTTGAAGCTTAAAGCTTGACGAATGAAGGTTATGTTATGGCTGTGAATGTTTGCTGGCTTACGTTTACGTGTTCGGAACGAGGCTCATCCTAGCAGCAGCTTGTCGTCCTCAATGTCGAACTCCACTGCAAAGATGAAAAACGACGTAGTCATCGACATGGAGCCTCTCCCTCCCAGCGACCAAGAGCAGTACGGAAATGAACTACAAAGAGACATCTCTGAGCTTCCAAGAGTCCCAATGCTAATGTGAGTGAAGGCTATTGGCGTCTAATAGATGATATCCTTCTTAACAAACATTATGCCGCCGCGCTCCGAGTCGTGCAGGTACCAACATGCCGTCCGTTCAGCGCCATGGCCATGGGTAGATTTCAACATTGATATCAGCGAAGTACAACCTCTTCCCCCAGGCGAGCTCTGCCAAGACCCCGAATGGAGTCAGTATATTGAAATCCGTAGATCCCGACAGCGCAGTGAGGGTGATAAAGGGATTGAGCTGAGTAGAGACTTACTCAAGTGAGAAGCTTAAGGCTGTAAGCTAGGGGCTATTCTAACGGTTTATCAGATAAGTGTAAACACCTGTCTGAAGATTCGTAGGAGAGAAGAGCCTGTGGATTTAGGGCGGAGGCAACGCCCTTATATACTACACAAGATGTTTGTACATATTGTGGTATAGAATGTCGTAGAATGTTCCATGGAAGAACATGTGATATGTGTGGAACATTCTAGAGGAAAGATAAGAATAACTAGCCAATAGCGTAAGTATCTCTTATCACATTTGAAATAGATAGGGTAATGGATGATCCTATCCAATAGCATTAAGTGCTCTTATCTATGACATCATTGTCAGAGATAGCGATGAATAATCATAAAGATTATGTAAATATAGATTGGTCTAGAATGGACCGTTCTAGGCACGGTAGCAATAAAGTGAAATGGAATACTACCGTTCCAACACAGTACTCCCAAAGTCTGTTCGGAAATTGGACGCAAGACCAAGTCGAGAGGTGCAAGATATTTAATCTTATCCATGATGAGACTTGCAGCGTGCACAAGGTGGACGTATTCAAAGATGGGACTTTTGAAAGAAGAGAGGACGACCGCACTTTCGTAGTCGAGAATCCAAGAATGTATTGGGATTACTTGGGGACTCAAGTGAGTAATACACCCATATTTTGAGGCGAGCTGATAAGACTGCGCTATGTAGCTACCTCCAAACATTCGAGTGCGAGCGCTGTTTGTCGAGAACATGACAATACCAGTTCTCCAAATCTTGGGCACGATGTGAGCGAGCCGATTACCGCTAAATGCAGTCTACAAACCAGCTCATTCTTATAGATATGAAGTCGAGCCTTCCTTCTTCGTGTCCTCCGCAAATTGGATTCCGTCAAGGTATCAAGAGGATCTTAAACCTGACGAAGATCGTGAGCAGACCTGGTTTTCCGTCCGCACCTTGTTCATATTTTGCCAGATATCACTGTCATTATCCCATTCATCCGCACAATGAAAAACCGAAAGCCAATTATACGGACCAGACCAGTCAGAACTGCAAGCTTTCCGTCAGGCCCCCCAGTAGGAGAAATACTTCCCTACAAGGGTATGTCTCTACGAGGTTGTTCCTGCCGTCTGCAACTTGTATTTTTAGATGAGAAACAGGCCGTCGATACACAAACTCCACTCCTTCTTCCTGGTGAGTGTCTGTGATATGCTCTGGTTACTCATTCTGACTAGATGTTAAAGGTGACAGAATCCTCATACATGATTCGCTTTCTATCCATATGTACCGCAGGCCAGCCACCAGTATAATTATTTCCTATCACCCCAGCTCGGAGTTGGAGTCACAAAGAATTTCTGCGAGGCGCCTCCAATATCTCGTCCAAAGGATGGGTGATAGTGTCTACTGGTCCAAAATCTTCGTGAGATCCAAGGATCCGACCTTTCTTTTACTCGCAACTCTTTGGTATGCTTTGTATGCATGGGATGAGTCATTTGAGGTACTGTATCATTATGTGAATGCTCTAGTATGTAATTCCGTCACTTGCTCCTCTTTTCTTACTGACCTTTCTCCAGGAGTCTGATGCATTCGAGGCTAATGGCCTAAAGTACACACGAGAATTGCATAAGCTGCAAGCATATCTGTTGTACTATCAACAGCTCTTAGATGACTTCCTGATATCTGTTGAGTTTGTCAGAGACACACCCAATCCAGCAATGAGTGTTCTTGCAACAGCTAATGAATGTCATGACTCAGCGGATCTCTTGTACAAAGAAGCCAACAACCTTATCTCTGAGATCCATAGATTATCTGGACAGAGAACTATGTTGTCTGATCGACTGGATAATGTTACTCTATATGTTTGGTCAATTTTAGTTTCTTTTCATTTCCAGACTTCTCACCTCCTTTCTTTGTCAGGGATATGAACAAGTGAATATTGAAACCAGAACCATGAAGAGGCTGGCACTAATGAAAACAATTGACTCTGGTGCCATGAAACAGGTATGTACTATGATTCTACTCCATTGCATGCACTATACTGAGTATGTCAGATTGCTTATCTTACAATGATCTTTCTCCCTGCGACTTTTCTTGCAGTGGGTTACCAACATAGCCAATGTTTCCATATGGTTGACCAATCAACAGAATGTGTTTAGGATGAATGTCATTGAGATGAGTCCCCAAACTGGGGGAAGACTTGTGCACTATATTGAGGTCACCATTGGCCTCACTGTCTTGACATTGTGGCTAGTAGCCCATCCACCAAACACTGGCATTGTCCAACGAGTCTTTTGGCCTGTGCTCTATTCATATAGGCTGATATCCCTTATCTTCAGAAAAAGGGAATCCCAAATTGATGATGGTTAGTTTTCTCTAGAAATTTATGTGTTCATGCTATATGTTAAAATGCAAACAAGACTCATAGAGATCATGTATGAATCTACTAGATCCCCAATTGTTGCATGCCCTTGACCTTTTCACCATGGACTATTGTGGTTGCTTTCTATGTATATCTCTAAATTGTACTTGTATGATGGTTTTGTTACATGGTTGTTAATCATGTCTTTCATAATCTACTGCATTCACAGTATTTATAGTTCCTAGATACAACTGCAACTGCAAATTTCACCAGTTTTTAAAGCTTATGAGTCATGCTGTAACTTGAATTGTTTTGAATTGATGATTATCAACTTCTTTTGCTTCATTGCTCTTCTATCATCTATTTTTCTTCTTCAAAACCATTTCTGCTCTGTTTCATGCCAAAAAAGAGTTGATTATATTGCTGAGAATAGAGATTATTAAATGAAAATCAAAGATATGCTTAACATACTGATCTTATTCTGAAGAATGACATTTAAAATTGTGTCGACCTTTTCTTCACAGGATACTTTGCCATACTGATTAAAAAATTGTTTCATAGCTGATTTGACCTTGTTGGGTATGTTTGATGCCTTATATCTTTGAGCAGCAGATAGCAGTGGTTGAGGATCCTTGGTTTGGGTAACATACAAACCACATAGATCAGATATAGACAGTTTTCCGAGAACCTCATATCCATGAGGGTCAGAGATATTCACAGGATTTGCTTGTGGGAGTGTGTACAAACACGCTGAATGTAGGGGTAAATGAAATTCGGTTTCAATCCGAGTCCGCAGGAACCCAATGGTGGTATCCGCAGGCACCTCAATAGTCTGGATGGCGAATCCAGACAGTTCTGAACCGTGAACCCAAAAGTACAACGTTTCCATAGCCAACGGCAGTGATGTAGTGGTCAGGGGCAAAGAAGGCTTCGGTCAGATCCGAGACGCATTACATCGGAGTGTGTAATATGTATACTCCGACAGTCTACACGCCCGACGCGTTGACCGACAATGCTCGCTAACTTATCAGCAAAACCGCCCAAACCTTACAAGGCCCTGAAAGGCCATGCAAGGTTTGCATACCTCTACGAGCTATTTATGGAAATACTCTTTCATGCAAGCCTTGAGGTACCTTAGGGGCATTTAAGACAAAGTAAACTTTCAAGGATGTTTATACTTTGCAAATCATACAAGGTATTTAAGGTGGAGAGGATCATTTGCGCATAGAAAGCTATACAATGACTTAGAACACCATTTAAACCTCACATGAAATCCAAAGCATAAAAAGCAACACAATGACTTACAAGGCCATTTAAGCCTCACACAAAGTCCACGGTATGAAATCCATTATTTAACCACACAATGACTCACAAGCCTCAAATGAGCTGCAAAGACATGGGTGGTGTTGTATACCATAAACAGCCTACTGCTGCACCTAGCAAGGTGATCACTTGTGGTGCAAGTAAGACAGGCTTAGACAGCACTGCTTGATGGCAAGTGAGCCTGACTAAAAGGAAGCACTTGACAGCAAAGAAAATGGAGGCACTGGATGGCAGGATAGCCAAGACTCTGAAGAAATGACACCGAGACCAGAAGACTCAGATTCTGCAAGTTGACTGAGTGAATGCTGAGATGACCAAGACAGGAACAACGAGAGCTGTGAGCAAGACCAAATGGAGGTGCTTGAATGGCATTAGTAGGGCAGCTGAGATGAAAGAAATAACGAGCAACACCAAAAGACATAGTGATCTAGAGCATGAGACAATCTTTGCTGAGCATATTTTGGGGTACACATCGCAACCCCTTATGCTTTACCGAGCACAGATCCACAGAGCAGATGTCACTCATTCCACTTGTAGCAATCTACGATGAACAATACTAAGCTTTGAACATAGCATATATGCTATGTATGCACACCTCTTTGATAATCATCTTCAGTTCCTTCGACCTTGATGCAGAATTGAATATGGCTCTGAGGCCAGGAACAAGTTTCAATAACCCATAGTAGAGGTGAAGGTGTTGGTTAGCCTCGAGAGCATCAAAGCTAGTGATAAACTTAATTAAATGAAAAATGTTGTGTCCGACGAACCTATTCAATTCACTTTCATTAGCCCCATCATGTCACATTCCAGTTAGGAAAGCTTGTGAGGGAACTCCAAACGGGTTGAAAAGTGCAGCAGCCTTTTCCAGCAGTGCAAAAGATATCCTTATTGCTGTGTTCATCCAGGTGACTGTGAATTAAATTGATATAAGCTTTGCTACAGAGAAAACTTACTGTTTTCTAGGCCCAATGACTGGTCTCCCCCTGATCAACATGATCAAGATGTGAAGGATCATATTAAAACTCCATTTCAAACTTGGCAGAGAGATACTATTACATAATACTATCATTATGCCAGTAGTGCAAAAAAAGCAGTAATGATTTTCTACAAGCTCAACAAAACAAGCTATAGTGCTCAGTATGGTACTACAGATTGAAAACCAGGTAACACACATATTTTTGATTTTTTCCAACTTTTTCCTCTTCATGTTGGGAGTACCAAAGACTCTCAATTTCTGACCCCCTTTTGCACATCTAGTGCAAAGTTTGGTCACATCAGGTCACACTATGGCACACTTCAGAAATTCAAACTTTAATCTCAGAATATGGGCGGCAGATCTAGCAGACAAGCTCACAGAACGGACGAAGTTGAGCACAATTCAAAAAACAGAGGTGAAGGCATTACAACCAAGAGTATTGTCTAAAATTGACTGTCTACTGGTAGAACTACCTTGATTTGAAGGACCAGACTGGCTTGTTGATGTCATGATGGTGGGGCTGAACAAATCAGAGAAATAACCTGACTGGGGATGGTACATTTATGTCTGGGCTGTCATACCAGCAGATTGGTATGCATTCTGCAGTGGCAGCTGTTCTGGATATGACAAGCTAGGAAATGAGGCCCAGGTGTGATATGAAGTGGAAGGCTGAGCATGCAGATAAGCATAGAAATTGTTGGGATCACCCATGGACATATCAATACCGTGACTGATGTGCTGTGGCTGTTGGCTTCTTGATGGGCCAACATCACCATTGTCATTGTCCATGTGAAGGCGTTTTCGTGAACATTCAGAAGGGAAGTGATCCTTGAAATGGTTGTCAAGTTTTAGCTGTGGGTGCTGTTCAAAATGTTCAGAGATTCAAGCAAACAGCTCTTCCTTCTTGCCTGTCTCCGGTAGAGCAAGGGCAGCAGCCAAGTTGTGGTCACTGACTAGGGTCACATTTGCAGTCCGACACATTCGGCACAAGATGCCGACGAGGAGATTACAGCAGTTTTCAAATGTTCGTGGAAAGTTGCCAAATTTTTGGAACATTTGAGCCATCACGTGTCCAGGACCCCAGATGTAACACTAGGTAACGTACCTGGCTGCAAGTTTTTCTTCTTTTTTTCCCACCACTTGCAGCATGTCGTCGCCCTCCCCGACTCGGGATGTTGAGGATGACTCTTCAAAGGTTGAGCAGGTATTCTCTATTTCACTGATTGTCTATTCTAAGGTAAAGAAGATGTTACATGGTAAATCTACCTCGAAGGAAGAGAAGATGACAAAAACAAAGGAACTCTCGTTTGCCATCAAATCCTTGACCTACGTTGATTTTTTGCGGAGCATGCTCCAAAAGCATGGCCAGGAGGACTATGAGGTCACAGCAAAGAAACATTATCTGTTTAGATACACTCTACTGAAGACAAAAGGGT
>JBBPPG010001209.1:0-10172 GCA_038091855.1 Leccinellum luteum
CGTCCATCTTGACCGGAAGGAAAACACCGTTGAAGTCGAACTGCTTCGTCTCCATGTTGATGAACATTGCAAGACCGCACTGTGTGATGCTGTCCAGGATACCTGGGTGAATGACATACCCTTTACCGAAAACGTCTGGAGTGCCTTCCGGAATCTCGAGGTACGTCAGGTAGGCCTTAGAACCGTAGCTGGCCTCATCCTCGACCTCGTGCACGATCTTGAGGAAATTCCTAAAATGATCACGGTACCCATAGGCTGAAGGAATAGCATCATAGAACTCATCCCCTGTGACGAACCCGTTAGAGCGAGCGAGCTTGGCGGTGAAGTCGAAAGTACGTGGGGCCGTCTCATCGTACGCCGGATTGACTCGAGAGAAAGAGCCGCTGGCATAAACAGAGTCCAATATGATCACGCCATTGTCGTAATTGGGCGTCGTGGCAGCCCTGAACTCCCACTTGTCCCCGTTGATGACACACCCCGCGTGACCTGGGTTTGAACCAGCACCGCCCAAAACGAGCGGCTTGTGGATTTGGATGTTGCTCACGACCATTGCGCCATTCTCCAGAATACTGTCAACATAACTGCGACAGAACGCTTGAGTATTCAGTTCGCGAACAAACAGCCCCAGAAACGTACCCTGAACCAGGGAAAAGCACTGCATCGAACACGACGTGGCCGGTCAAATCGGGGTGAGTCTCGACGTTGAGGCGGAAGCGCCTCGAGGCAATTGGGTTAGACCGCGGCCTAAGCCTCTGCGACACCTGTGACCCGGACTCTGACCAACACTTCGACTTGCTGTATGCGTACTCGGGAAGCTTCGGCCGCACAAAATCTCGAACGCCCTCAGAGGATGCGCAAAGCTTGTCAAAGTCCACGTTCTTGAAGCCTGCGCTGAGAAGATTACCGATGCCCTCCAAAAGCTGGTAGTGTTCCCCAGTGTTCTGTGCAGGGACCTTGGGGTTCGGACGACGGATCAAAGAAATGGGCTCGCCTCCACATTGCTCGATGTACCCCTTCAAGACCGGGTGCGGTGCGATCTCCAAGAATCGTACTCCGTCTGGACCTTCGTCAGAAATGATTTTGTTGATGGTAGTCCCAAACAGCACTGGGCGACGAATGTTGTCCCAGCAATAGTTCACGTCGAGATCCCTGTCGAGCCACTTTCCGTCCGTCGTCGACATGACCCGCGCAAAAGGCGTCTTGGTACCCCGGCTCAGAGGCTTGGCGACCCGTTCCTTGAACAACTGCTCTTGCGACTCCATCAGGGGTGTGTGGAAAGCACAGGTCACGCGAAGTTTGGCATTGAAGACCTTGGCGTCGGGATCGTTCGCAAGCTCGATCATGGCATCGACGAGCTCATGGCTACCGGCGACGGTAACGGCTTGAGGAGAATTTATTCCAGCGATCCACAATCCAGAGGTCGCCTTGGCCCGCGAAAGGACCTTGCGGATCATCATCTTGGCCTTTTGCACGCCAACACCCAGAGCGACCATGGCACCGTTCCCCTCTGCACGGATCATTGCTGCTGCGCGGGCGACTGCGATACCGATCGCTGTCTCGCGATCATAGTGTCCGGAGGCGTAACCCATGGCAATCTCGCCGATACTATAACTGCGGTTAGCAACGAATAGAAACACAGACCGAATTCCTCACCTGTGACCGACCACGAAATCGTACTTGATACCCAGGCTCTTCACGAGATCCACCAACGCAATCTGGATGAACACCAAGGACAACACGACCTCCTGGACGGGCCATATGCCGTTCGCTGCTAGCTTACACTCGATACCAGGAACAAACAACCCAGTACGCTCGAGCATTGAATCTTGCTCATACCTCTCGATAAGGATGCGATCGTTCTCCCGGATGGAGGCAAGGAAGGCAGGATAATTCTCCGCGAGCTGACGACCCATAAAGACGTGCTGCGGTCCCTGGCCAGCAAACACCAAACAAAGCTTTGGGCTCGCGTACGTATTCCGCAAAACAGGCTTCGAGAATTGGAGTGATGTGTCGAGCGACGATCCGATCGCAAATGTACGACTGGGATAAGCACGTGTTTGCCGGCCGAGATCGCGAGCGACGGAGCGGAGCGTGCGGTCGTCAGTTACTCCCTGGTAGGCAGTGGCAAGAACGTCTTTCCAGCGTGAGAGGGTGTGCTCCGTAAGAGAACCGACGGAAAAGAGGTACAATGGCTTTTTCTGAGTTGTCGGTGCAGCTACCAACTTTGAGAGGTCAGCAACGTTCTCTGCGCTCTCCAGTACGATGTGTGCATTTGATCCGCCGACGCCATACGACGATATGGATGCCACCCATGTTCCATCTGCAGCAGCCATTTCTGCAGTCATGTTTTCCAGCTGACAAAGTGTCAGTGTCTGAATCACCTTTGTTGTCGACGAAAGAAGTAACCTACCTCGGTCTGCACCTGCATCTTCAGCAAAGGGAAATCAATCTTTGGGTTAGCCTTGCTAAATCGAATATTTGGAATGATCTCCTTATGGTGCAGCATCAAGGACACCTTCACCAAACTCGCCAGGAAACTGCATCCCTCAGTATGACCTATATTTGATTTGACGCTCCCGACTCTACAAAACTTGGTCGTCAACGACGCGAATCGATCACGATCACGACACGCACCTGAGAGTTCTTTGCGCATCGCGCCCGTTCGAAAACACCCTCCCCGCGGCATTTGTCTCGATAGGGTCACCCACCTTCGTTCCTAGAATCCAGATAAGTATTATCTCACCACACCACAACAGCCAACGAAACAACACACCGGTAGCATGCAGCTCGACGTAAAACGCATCAGATGGATCCCTCCTCGCAACTCGATATGCATCCTTGATCGTCTCTGCCTGCATATCCCCCTCGGGCATCGTCAGACTCTTCCCCTTTCCGTTAGCGTTGATCGCGCTGCCCTTGATGACCGAATATATCGAGTCCCCGTCTGCAAGCGCCCGGTCGAACCGCTTGATAAGGACGGCTGCGACGCCCTCAGCGCGTGCATATCCGTCGGCCGATGCGTCGAACGATTTGCACGACCCGGTAGGTGACAAGACGCCGAGCTTGGAGAACGAGACCGTGTGCTCAGGGTTGACGATCGTGTTCGCGCCTATTTCATACAGGATCGTGGGTCAGCGTCGCGCACGGGATACGAAACCATCCCAAGAAAAAATTGCTACTTGCCTACGACCAGTGCCTGGTCGATCTCCCCAAGTTTGATCGAGCAAAGCGCGAGGTGCATTGCGGTCGCAGATGCCGAGCATGCTGTTTTCTCATGGGTGTAAGCGGCAGTATCTGGCAGAGTCGAAGAGGGACGCACCCGTGTCCACAGTCAACGACGGACCGCGCAAATCAAATGTGAACGAAATGCGGTTAGCGCGAATCGAAACACACCGCCCGACGCCGTTGTAGTTGTTGATCTCGTACCGGTCATCGTCAAGCTCGTCGACAGTGGTCAATAAGTTTCCAAAGAAGACGCCCGTACTAGAACCCCTGTAATCGATTCCCGAATCCTGCAGGGCCTGATAGAACACACGAAAGGGAAGTGATCAGGAACCACGGCCGAAGAGAGAAAGACATGGGACCGAGTTACCGCTTGGGCAGCCTCCAACGTGAGCCTGATTGCGGGGTCGAACTGAGTGGCTTCTTTCGCAGAGATACCGAACTCGAGAGGATCAAATTGATCGAAACCGTTGATAAAGCCTAATTTGGCCGTATGATATCTACCCGGTTCGTCCTTGCCACCTAATCAAACAGAAGCGGCGTCCACGTTACACCAGGGCTTGCCACTGGCTGGCAGAGCAGAACCACGCACCATACCACTCCTCATGAATCCATCGCTCTGGTGGAGGTTCGATCATACCATCACCCTGGTATCCTATTTCAAGCAAGACCCAACAACCAAAGTAGACAGGGCGTACCTTACTCCGTAGAAACTCATAATAGAGATCCTTGTTGTCTGATCCTCCAGGAAATTTGCAGCCAATACCGATGATAGCGACAGGGACTTCAGCAGACATTGTTGAAAAAGGTTATAGATTAGCGTGAGTGCAAGCCAATCGTGAGCAATAGTAATAAGTTAAGACAGATAATGGACAGGTATCGGCCAGCGGTAACGGTCCTCTTTGTGCAGATGGAGGGATTGGCAAGTGGCGAGTAAGTCGGACAAGAGGAAAAATGAGCTCGAAGTCGTCGTATTAGTCGGTATGATGGTATTGGTACTCTATATGTATCAACGCAATACGCTGATTGCAAATGGAAATAGAGTCGCGTGCCTGCCTGCTAGGTCCAGGAGCCCCCTTCTGCTCCCGACCCCCCATCCCATCAATCAAAGCTATGCTTGAAGCAATGAGGTGCAACCCTGATCAGATATTTAATAAAAAAACATACTTGCCTTTATCATGTATCTGCTGGGCACTGATACATATCCACCTCGCTAGCCTAGCAGAGCCTGAAGATCGACCGGTGACGGTACTTATGGATGTTCCAACGTTCAAGCTTGCTCAAGTGACTCAGGCTAGTAGCCTGAATTTGGTAATATTTTCACGTTTTCGGACTGCATTGTGACGGTCACCATGGTGACTCAAATGATCGGCGCCATCCTCCGAGTGTGTGATTCACTGCCTCTGGGGAAAAAAATCCCGCGGAGCAATCACAAGCTGTGTGTCAAAAAACCAGTGATGTCACAGCCTGCAGCGAAGCGAAAACTCGTTTTCACATCACAAAATCTTACGATCATGACCAATGGTTACATGAGTGGGCGCTCCCCCGGGGCCGGGGCTCGAAATCGGTCATTCATTAGCATTCACCCAGGCTCTGGCACCAGATTATTTGATCCTGTCTGAACAGACAGCCCCGGGATCAGTGACTCCAACGTGATTAGTACAGCGATCGAGTACGCAGTGATCGTGATTTTGATGACCATGCGGAGAAACGTCATCTTACTCTGCCCCCATATCGGCATCATTTCGATGCGAACAGCCGCGTCTCGTAATCCTTCTCTGCCCATCAAGAGTTGCATTGCATGAACCCTCGCGCGTTCAAAACGAGGCTGATTGGCGCCCGTGACCTACTCGTCACACATACAGCCAGTCCCTGACTTCACCACATTCCCGCCGGCACTACCTCGTCTCTCAACAATCCCTGTGAGCCTGATTGTACTCGAACCTTGCTTTGTAACGATCGTATAGGGATAGGGCCAGGACCAAACAGAATACACAGTATCCTATAGAAGTCGTCAAATAACCAGTTGCAAAGTGTGCAAAGCAACATGCAAGAGAGTGATAGAAAATATGAAGTAGTAGAATCAATCTACGTGGCAAAAGAAGCGATTAAAAATATGATAACAGCAATCGGAACAATGCGAGAGGCGCGTTATGGCAACTGACTTCAACTTTCGGCAACAGCCCTCATACCTGAGTATATGATGGAGGGGTGGAGGAGAATCCATAACCAAACCAGGGGTCTCAGAACTCTGTCAAGTGCGCATGCGTGCATGTGCGAGAGAAAAAGAGCTCAGCTCTCAACATACGTAACCCGAGACAACGGTGACCTTCTCTCCGGAGTAGCACTCCACAATCTCGCACGCGGCGTCAAATCCCCATCGCTATGACACTGTACGCTCTGGGACGACACCGAGGGTAGGGAGGGGGAATGACCCGCATTCTTCCCGCACTCTATTACCGTGATCTTGCAAGATCGTCCCCGCATGTTCACGCTCTTCCGCTCACGATACGCAAAAGTCAGCGAAGCTACGAGCTGCGGCATAGTCAACGTCAGTGTCGGCGCGTTGACAGCAGTGGCAGTCAAGCCCGTGCGTGCAGGCGGAGAGGGCGAACGTCGGGGGACGCTAGCCGGGTGAGAAGAATTCCGAGGTACACGGGGATGTGGAGGCGGTGGTTGTGAAATCTCGAAGCGAACGTGGCGTCTGTGTTGGGACATGGGTGTAGGGGACGGAAGAGGGTAGGGACGGGAAGGGACAGACGACGAAACGCAAGACGAGGAAGTGGTGGCTATTCCATCAGAACCATCTTTCTTTTTTGCACCCAAGTCGGACGAGAGTTCTGAATCGTTCGGCAGAGTCTTCCTACTCGGCATCGAAAGGTTCACAGATGGCACCGACATGCTTGGAGACGATATTTGCGGCAACGGGTTAGGGAACACGCGACCCTCACCACAGCCGTTTTTGACTAGCCTCCTCTGTATCCGTTCTACGAGCACCCGGTCCATGATGTCGAGGTCGCCTAGCAACCCTTTGGAGTCGGAGACATCTGGCGTCCCCGTGGCGTCGCGGGTCTCGATGAAACACACGATGCTGCGCTGGATGACACCCAACCACCAAAGTTCCGCTACTTGCCGCTTGCTCTTCCTTGGGCGTTTCGGCTTCACGTCTTTGCCACCAAGGCTAGACTGCGAGACAATGGAAGAGTGCGCAGAGCGACGTTTACGCGGGCCTACCAAATGGCCATCCGGGCATGGAACACACGTTCCATCGAGCATGTCCACGTCCACGTCACTATCCAATGTCGCACTTGGGAATGGGACGACGCTTTTCACATCGGGGAGGTCTGGCTCCGAGCCCTGCACCCTTGAGCCACGGCACTGATCCCCTGGGATGCTCTGCGAACAGGCTGCAGAGAGCGAGATGGAAACAGTGGGGGGAGCTTTGTACGTCACCTGAAATGGTGAGGGCGTGTGAGAAGATGACGAGTGACTCGACTGATGGTGGCGAGGATGGGGTGAGGTGGAGGTGGATGCGATGCAGGATTCGAAATCGTTCCAGTTAGCACAGCCTGCCCGAGAAGAGGAGGCCGGATACGCAATGCCTTTTGGATAGCCAGAGACGCACGTATGCGAGCGCGAGTTGGTCGAGTCAGCGAGGGCTGGGCGAGGACACGGAATCGAGCGAAGCCCCGCAGGCGACGAGTGAAACGACAGCGATGGTGGGTATGTAGCAAACATTTTTGAAAGAAGAACCGTGTCTGACGTCGTCGTACGAGCACAAAAGATGTGGAGGGCGATCAGTCGATGCGTACGAGAGAAGTGAGAGCGGGGGCTGAGCTGCGAGGCACGAAACGTTGCGATTGTCAAGACGGAGAGATGAGATTGAACGGAGAAAACGTCCTGCGCAGCTCGTTACGTGCGGGTTAACAAAAAAGGAGATGGCCGTGAATCTCTGCCCTGTTGATGATTATCGCAAAGACAAGGTCAGAACAGGAAAGTCAGCGTGAGCTTCAACTGGAACGGCGAACGCGACGAGGAGGACTGACCTTTTTACTGGGACACGAACACGAGATGATGTTGGAACAAACACAGAGCAAGAGCGCGGAGCTCGCCTGGTTCGGGTTAGGGAACACGAGGCAGGCTTACATACAAATCCCTCGCAGTGCCAGCACAAACCACACGCGGTCATTTATCATATCAACATGGACCTACGTGACGATCACGTGCAGCGGAACTCTAAACGAATCTCCCGCATAAATCGGTGGTATTCTTGAAACCAACAACATTCCCCCAGCGGAAGGCCGCGTTTGCCCTGACCTACACGCCACTTGGACGCCCTTGCAAATCACAAATCCTACCAGATCCACCAGCGAGTCACTAGAAGCACCGTGGTCATAGCACAGGGCCACGAATCGCTCATAGCCAGCCATAGCCAGCAAATAACCCAGCCGCAGCAGCCAACCTACAGCAGTGCAATTTGAAGATTCTCATGCATTCGGGAAGCAAACGTTGGCCGCTTCGTGGGAGCAGCTGATGCTCGCCGTCCTATCCACTTTTACCACGTGTCGGTATATTATCTCGGCGAGGTCCAGAGAACTGAAGATGGGAAACCTATTAATGTGGCCAGGTCCAAAGGCCTCGTTATCGGAGAACCAAGCTGTCAAGACCGTTGCTTCTGGAACATGACTATGACTTCCCTCAGGCGTGTCTGACTAACACTCATCCAAAGAATTCGCTCAAAAGATTATTATTTCGGCTGTCCGCAGGCTGCAGCTTCAGACACGCCGCTCCGCCGCGTGAACAAAACCGTTGTCGTAATCATCACGGAGGTCCGGATCATCGACAACTCCGAACACACTGCGTCAGTTTTCACATGTTAATACAAATTCCGTCGAACGAGCACCGGAGCACACGGCTTGCACGCCCAAAGTGGCAGATGATACACCTCGTGGTAGGTACTTGCCTGAATCCTGACAGGAATCTGGACGCCACAAGAAAAAAAAAAAACTTGGAAGAATCTAGTTTTCTGTTTGCATGGCGAAGGAGCACCGGGTCCCTACGCCTTGCCAAAGGGCCGCCAACACCACGGCTTAATCATCCGCCTAGTCAGTGGATCTTCGGCGTTTGTCACGTGGGGACCACGGTATAGTGTAGGTAACAAAGAATCTAAGAAGCAGACAAACCAATCGCATGCGAGTGCCCCTGGGCCAGCCCTGCATCGTGCGAGATCCGTCCGAAATACTTCAAGCGTGCCGTACTGGGGTGCGTGGCCAGGCCACGGTATAGGTATGTACTAGACAAACAGGGACAGGAACCCATTGTTGTCCATGCGATGATTCCCGTTTGCCTGTCCTTCTACCCTGAACATCGTCATGCAACTTGAAATTAATGCGGCCATGACGCGGAGAGATCAGACGGATACACTATCCGTGACGTAGTGGCACTCCGGATCGGAGAGAGTTGAACCAGCCATAATACCCCGGATGCATGTACATGGCATCCGGAGGGATCACACCACGAAGCACATGCAACGCAGCCCTTGGCGGGTCGAATGAACCATAACCACATATAATGATCATGATACGTCGAGACGATCTTCCACCATGTCATCACCCTTCACCGAGCGAGCACCTGACAGGCCGGTGATTGCTGATTATAACCGAGACGCTGGCGCAATTTCACCTGTTTCCTTTTCCATAGTGCAGGCACAGTACGTCTATCTTATGTAGATAGATCATGACCGATCCACTCGGCTGGCAGTTCCCCGGATCGAATCATTGGAGTTGGCGATCATGAAGTCAATGGGCGTTTAAGTATTCCTGAGATATCTGGCCCAAGCCAATTCGCTACACTAGGCACTGAAAACAGCTACTCCGGTATCAAGTACACACTGTACTCCGCAAACCATCGACCCTTTTGACCACTCGCCACTCAATATTTGTCCGAACAGGTTTGTTTCACGACTTCCTTAGATATATTCGGGCGAGGAACCAGGCAACACGGGAAAGGTCGGGGTAGTTTTCCGCGAAACAAATCGAGGTGCGTTAATAAAGAAGGGGGGTAATCGTTAGAAAGGCAACAACTCATCAAATACCAAAGCCATGTTAACCGTGAACAAGCATTGAGCGACCGAATTATTAAATCTGGCCTCGAACGCCATTTATTCCCCATTCAAGTTGTTGGCGGGCTGAATCTCGAGCGTGGCCAGTATCGTCGCGATCGCGATTCACAGGGTGGAATGAAAATGGGGATGATAAGTCGGAGAAAGAAGAAAGGACCTCTCCAACCAGAGAAAGCTCATCCGGACAGATCCGCCTCCCGAACCCAAAACATACTCAACTGGATCGTCGTTCAGCGCGGTACCTTCCGTATTCAAGAATCGCTCCGGAATGAACTTGTGCGCAGAGGCACAGCGAATTTCGTCGTGAGAGATCTCCCTAGAGGGTCTTTTTATTGTGTTGTCAAAGAAGTCTCGTACCATCAGTTCGGCGGACCGGCAGTCCTCTACTTACTAGACGTTCGTAAAGAAGGTCGTTCCTGTTGAGAAAAAAATGGACTCTCACTTGAAGAGTGGAAAGGACGGACTGTTTCTACGACGCCTGGTATTCGGAAATAAGTGAAAAATTAAAAAAATTAAAAAAATTAAAAAAAAATCAAGAGAAAGTATTTTCGACGATTCGCTCATCTGTGGAGAACGAGAGAACTCACCGCCGATGAAAAGTGACGGAAACAGTATTCCGCTTTTGTAGCATTTGTCTTACAGTTCTAACAGACGAGCAATATGATCCGCTACAAGCCCGCTCATCCGAGTCATAGGTATCACCCCCTCGAGGAGATGATCAGTCATCGCAAATATATTGATTATGCTAGCAATAGAGTAGTAGTATTATAAAAGAAAGCCCAACCATAGGGGACAGAGGCAAGAGAGCACCCATACGCTCTGTCCCCGC
>JBBPPG010001210.1:0-10165 GCA_038091855.1 Leccinellum luteum
GATAATAACGTCTTTTCAAAATGCATATACTCACATCCTTGAGGAGGTATGGTGACAAGATACTATGCAGATTGCGGAGCGTGATCATCTTCCCACCCGCAGCCATCATAGTTTGCCGAGATGGCCATGGACCAGACAGAATGTGGGTAGTCAATGACGGGTCCAATCTGTTGATGTGTCGTAGTGTCCCAGAATGAGACCGATGAATTGGCGGAGACTGCCACGCACGCGCCGTCGCATGCCATTGAGATACAGTATGGGCTGTTGTTGCTGTGAATAGACCATTGTGAGAGCGTCGTCCTAGAGGACACGTCGAGACAGCGAATTTTTTCCATCGTGAGACAGGGCAAAGAGATGCTTTCCATCGCTGTTCCAGGCGAGGCATCCGTTCAATGCCGAGTCGACTTTGATTGGAAAGTCTGCGTGGAGGGCGCCATCAAGAGTGCCATAGATCCGAACGGATTCGTGCTTCCACGTGGCAGTTGCGATGGATTTGCCGTCCGAAGAGAATTTGACTGCGACCAAGCCACCATCGTGTTCCAAAGGCCCGAGTAGTCGCTCCCCCATGGGAAACGACCAGACACTGAACGTCTTATCATACGATCCAGTCACGATTTTCGCATCATCGGATGAGATCTCCACTGCATCCACCGCCTTGTCGTGTGCTTTGAAGTCGTTCGTCCTTTTGAAGGTCGTCGAATTCCATACCCCAACTTGACCACTCCTCGTCCCGGCCACGATCCACTTGCCGTCTCGTGATACGACAAGACCATACACCTTGCATCCAACATTCATTGGCATCCGCACTTCCATGCCATCTTCCGTTAGCCATCGTCGAATATTCCCATCCACGCCACCGCTCACGGTCTCCTTCCCGCCAGCGAGAAACGCGATAGAATACACGTCACCCGGATGGTTAATTTTGATCAGGTCTATGTCCCTCTGGTCAACCGTGACTATGCGGGGGGAGGGTCCACCAGTGTCGTCGCTTGCTTCCGGGACTCTATTAATATTAATATTTTGCATTGGATGACCTCAGTTTTATCACCTTTGATAGACATTGGCAGAGATCCGTCGATTTCTCACTGGATAGCCATGTCTTGTTAATGTTGTTGATAAAATATCTCATCGACTTGCTCACCGCTCTCGTTCTTCTACTTCAAGCGTCTCTTGAAAAGTATAATGGTTTGGCGGAAGGAAGGAAGAATACCCACTAGGTGTGCCCTTGGTGCTCGCTTCCGCCTGCGTGCATCCTCGTGGTGTCGGGTCTACTTAGCTATATGCTAGTATATGAGATCCTCGACTCGGAGGCTTGTGCCGAAGTATTAGTACACAAGTAGTACAGCATTACTAAATTTGTACAGCCTGCCACTTGTACCAAAATTAGCATCCCCGGCCCTTACAGGCTGTGATACCATGTGACGGTATAAAAACCTCGGTCTGGTTGGCCTCGCCAGTTGTAACGATGACCGATCTATCCAAACCTCCAACGAAGAAAGCTCTTCTTGTTGCCACACGGCACGTCCGCGGTGCGTCTGGATCCAGGTTCGAAGACCTGTCTGATCTTGCATTTTCTCACCGGGACGCTATAATCCTCCGTGATCAGTTGAAATGGATGTGACATTCGTTTGTTTATGTTCAATCAATCTCACCAATATATTATTAGCTTTACATGGGTACCGGCCGGATAACAAAAAACATCCCGAACACCTTTGGCCTACCCGCAACAAAGTCGTGCGTTACTTCGCTTGCACGTACCATCTCAGATCCGATCAGCCCTTGCTATTTATTTGGTAGTTGGCCCAGTTGGAAACCCTGACCAGAAACGCTCCTGAGAATTGTCATATGACTTTCTACTGTAAGCCTGTACATTAAAGTTTGATACTAAGATGGCGGGCTGAAACGCAGGTTACGGTCTCTGGGCATTGCCTAGAAGAATGTCCTGGACGTGCACACATGGAAGCAGATGATCTGGATAGTGGTGAGTCCAGCCGTTCCTGGCCTCACACCTCGCTCACGTTACCTCAGAAATGATTGTTTGCGCAGACGGAAAGCCCATTCTGGATCATGTAGGTGAACTGATACATCATGCAAGCCTGATCTAATATCTGACAGGAACTTCTAAAATATTTCGTTGAGCCATTGGAGAATGTCAAAGACTCGAAGCTACTCGTGCGTACGGTTGAGAAGGGTCAAGCTTTTCACTGATGCCTGTTTCTAGGCGCTCTTCGGTATGTCTTACGTAAAGAATCCTGTTAATCTCCATGATCCACCTCTGACGTGCTTGCAATTGCAGATGTGCAGAGGGACGAGCAACTGAATAGTTATTTGAGGGAACGAGCTGTTGGACCTGGTCAGCTGCTCAACTTGAAAGGTCAGGCCTCAC
Source organism: Leccinellum luteum (assembly GCA_038091855.1). Taxonomy (NCBI): domain Eukaryota; kingdom Fungi; phylum Basidiomycota; class Agaricomycetes; order Boletales; family Boletaceae; genus Leccinellum; species Leccinellum luteum. Next base: position 2,387 of record JBBPPG010001210.1, read on the forward strand.
CTAACCAGGCATAGTATTCCGATTTTAACACTAACTTCATGCATTCTACAGATGTCGCAACCGTCGTTTCCAACCTTTGTAAGATTTCCTTTCAGGAAATGACATTCAGATGGGATTGTAGCGAAATTGAACAAGAAATATGGTGAGGAACATTGTCACGCTCCACAGCCTCTTAGAAGAGCCAGTACCAAGTGACTCAGTCAGCTGACATGCAGTGACATCCAACACCTGCGAGGTTGTACGTCTTGCATCCTCTTTTCGTCTATTAAAATAACCAACCTTCACCAGATTTGTCTATCTGCTTGCAGGGGTAGACATCTTACACCCGACGATATAGGGCTGACGTTCACGAAGGTGTGGTATCGTACTTCAAGTGCAATCGTATTTCATGATTAACTATGGCCTGCATTTCAAGTGCTTCATTGATGCTGTTGCGTCAAAACCCAATATCATGTGGGGGGAACTCCATACACTAGAGTCAAGACTAGAGTAGGTCGATCCATTATCTTGAGATTTGGCTAACCGGCAACTGATGTGACCTATCAGAGAACTCGTTTCAGAGATTCGAATGCAATATGAAGAAATGTATATGCAGGAGTCCCACGAACACTGGACCCAAGACCCGAGAGTGAGTGTTCCGAAGTTAAGCTGAGTGTTTTTTTCATTCACCGATCGAGATCCACAGTACGGCGCTAGTTCTCATACTTCTTTTTCCTATTACTTTCATATTAAACCTCTCCATCTCCTCGAGCGCCAATCAGATAGTAGTTGTGGACAGTGCATAGTGACAAGAGAAGAAATACAGCATTCAAGTTAAAGTAGCACTGCGACATGCACTAAGCACAGAATCACAGAAGCGTTACAAAATGTCTGATAAACTGCAATGGGGACGTACTGTACACTCTGACTTGTCAACGGTGCCGGATCGATCAAGAAAAAAAAACATCATGTTGGTGTTCCAGAGTCTGGCGAAACGAACTGATCCTCAGAATCACATTCGCTCACCTGAAGGGCTCACGTGGGGCACAGAGAACATACTCGCGCTGTAACCATCCCACTTTTGTCTATCCGAATGACGATCTTGCCGAACTGATTTCCATGCTTCATGAACTCGAATCCCTGTTCAGCAGACCAGACCCTCCACCACGCGAAATACCACAGGGACGACGGCATGTTCTGCCATGAACTCCATCGCGTTAATGAGATATTGACGTGATCCTATCGTCGATCCTTTTGTCCCTTCACGGCAGCATAGCCCGTTTGATCACTGATAGATACAAATTATATACACCGATAAGCTGGTGTTGCTTCAGCATTCACGCATGTGAACTTCACGACGGGTTAGTACTAATCCTAGACGAATGTGAGAGCGTAGGAATAAGAAGTGGACACAAGTGTGCAACCACGACACGACACTCATATTCCGTAGACGACGCGCCGGGCTTCAGCACTCTGTTGACCCGTCCCATGATATCGTCTCCGCCGGAGTCTACGATGGCGTCGAGTAAGGCGGAGCCACTGCTTCGCGAGCAACTCGGCGAGCCGCTCCGACCAATCCACTGTTCCAAACGACGACGCGCCGTGTCAAAAAGGGAAGGCAGGCGAGAGTAAGAAAGGATGGGGAAAATGGGAATGATGAAGGGAGAGGGGCAGATTTGATAGCAGGGAAGGCTAGAGTACTGCCAGTGCGCACGACTTGTAGTTGACGCCGGCAGCCGCGCCGAGTCAGGTGTGACCGCTTTCTAGATCCCACGCTACCGCTTGTGACGAACACTCCGAGTCTGGCGCCCATGGCGAGACAGAGCTGGAGGGCGACGCCGCCGATATCTATGTTCAGGACGTTCTGAACTCGGGTTACACTACGTTCACCGAAATCGATACTTCCTCGCTCGTGGTCATATGCGATATTGAAGTACAAGGACGAGATGCTCAAAGAATGCGACATCCCTGTAGTTCCAACTTGAACGGCGGCATCTTTAGTTTTCTGTGTTGTGCTCCCATAATCAACCTCATCCGCCTGGTCCGTGCTTGGTATGCACACTGTCCCAGACAAGGCGTGAACGACCAGACTCAGGACATCCGATCGTCGCTTTCCTTGGTCACTGTTTGGTGCATCACGTTTGTTGCTATCCTTTCCCACTTGTTTGTCATCCCCGTAATCCCACCATGCATTCCTTTGATGCACATTATGCATTTGTACAGAGACCTTGTGGCATGCAACACGCATCACCAATGGTTCAACAACGACTGTATTGAGAATAACATCTATTAACATTTGGCACAGGGATGTCGGTATCCTTTCAATGCGACTCCCCGCCATCGATCGTCAAGAGCTACCGTGACATACCCTTGACATACGGCCTAGTGGGAGGAGACTCACGTACGTACCACTCGGCATGCAATACCCTGTTTTTCTAGAAAATGGAATATCAGGCTTCCGTCCATCATTCCCCATGAAGGTGTAGCCATATGGTGCTACGTGAAGATTCAGATCGACCAGTTCTTGCAGGTCTGCACGCACGATCTGATTAGTATCGACAACTTGAAAGATCACTAGATCACTTCTAAGGTCCATCGAGAACAGGACTTCCACAGCCACGAGTGGTCATCTGTGAGTTATTGACAATAAGGATTCTAGAAGGGGCCGTCAGCGCTCGGCAACTACGAGAAAGAAGCAGGTCGTTTTTATGGTTCTTCTGAGGGGGTTCACTTCTGCAATTAAGCTGACGCGCCTCTGTCGTTAGGTGTTGTCACTATACATAAAATCAAAGAAGCTTTACAAAATGTCCGATAAACTCAAATGGGTTCCGACGTGAATTGCGTAGGCCGTGCTGTTCCCCCTTACATGTCATCATTTTGGGATAGAGGGATAACTATCACATCGGTGTTCCAGAGTCTGGCAGACGAACTGATCTTCAGAGTCATATTCGCTCACTTGCATGCGCAGAGAACTACAGTCGCGCTGTAGCCTTCCCACTCTCATCCATCCGAATTACAATCTTGCCAAACTGATTTCCATGCTTCATGAGCTCGAACCCCTGTTCAGCAGACCCCAGGCCCTCTAGCACACGAGACACCACAGGGACGATAGCATGTTCTGCCATGAATCTCGTCGCGTCAATGAGATCTTGACGTGATCCCATCGTCGATCCTTTTGTTCCTCCGCATCAGGACAACCCCCTTGATCACAGACAGACACAAACTATACACACCGACAAGCTGGTGTTGCTTCAGCACTTCACGCATTGTGAACTTCACGACGGGGTTGGCAGTCCTAGACAGCGATGTCAGTGTTTAAATGAATGCGAAAGGGGGAGGAATAAGAGGTGAACGCATGCGTCCAAGCACGACACGACACGCACATTCCGTAGACGACGACTTTTCCACCGGGTTTCAGCACTTTGTTGACCTGTCCCATGATATCGCCTCCGCCGGAATCTATGACGGCGTCGAGTAAGGCGGAGCCATCACGCTGCTTCACGAGCAACTCGGCGAGCCGCTTCGCCAGTCCACTGTCCCAAACGACGTACCGTGTCAAAGGGGGAGGAAGTGAGAGCAAGAAAGGAAGGGGGAAATAGGTGGGATGGAGGGAAAGGGGCAGGTTTGATAGCAAGGAAAGAATGAAAAGGCTAGAGTACGCACTTGACTTGTAGTTGACGCCGGCGGCCGCGCCGAGTGCGACCGCTTTCTGGATCTTGTCCACGCTACCGCTTGTGACGAACACTCTGGCGCCCATGGCGAGACAGAGCTGAAGAGCGATGAGGGCGACACCGCCGCCAATACCTGTGATCAGGACGTTCTGACCTCGAGTGACATGGGCGTTAATGACGACAGCTCTGTGTGAAACGAGTCGAATATAAGCAAGTGGAAATTGGGGCGGCAACCACGATCGCAAGACGGACCTCCAGGCAGTCAGCCCTCCGAGGGGCCATGCGGCCATATGAACGTCGTCGAGATGATCTGGCGAACGAATGACTTGATCTCGCTCGACGACGACGTAGTCTGCAAAGGTTCCCAAAGGCGGATATTTTCCACCACCGAGGATGCCAAATGTAGACCTGGAACGAGAGAGGCGGGAGGTCAGACGATGTTTTCCACATCTGAGACTGGGGGATATGATCAGTCACGGTTTCTCACCCAGGTTCAGGCGCGTCGGGACTGCTCTCCCAGCCACGCATCGGAGTGAGGAATACACGCTGTTGTAGGAGAGAGTCATGAGGATCTGCGGATGCGACGACTGTGCCTGTGAGATCCAGCATTTGGGTGAAATGAAATATGCACCAGAGCCTGAGACTGGAAGTCAGGACCATCCACACACCTGCACCATCAGCTCCGAACGTAGCTCCGAAATCAATGCCAGGGTATTTCCCGAGACGGATCCAAAGCTGTCATGTCTAGTTCAGCTTTGGAGGATCGTTAGCAGCGAGAATTGAAAAGGGTACCAACATCCCTATGGTTGAATGCCACGGCTCCCATCTTGACTAGGACTTGACCACTGTGCAAGGCAGGTAGAGGACGCTTCTCGATGACTGCGTCATGATAGAGTGGGGCCGTCTCCGCAAGAGATTTCTTTACCACCAATGTACGCGTCTCGGCGTGTAGTGCTGTCATCGTGAAGTTGCCAGACCGAAGTCGTGTGACATGTTGCCAAACGCGCCGCTTGAATAAATTTCTACTCATACAACCCAACTCACATGAAAAGAAACAAGAAGGTATGTAATCAGTAAAATAATCACGATATAGAGTTTTCTGACCGGTTGAACTGGGCAGTCATTGCACGCATTTATCTACGCGCAACACTGACAGCTCTCAATGAATTCTTATGTACAGTAACTGGAACGTGCGACGGGAAGCAGCTTAAACTAGTAAATAGGTCTGCTGCAACCTTGAACCGTACGCGTTCAACGACATGGGTGGCTAATACCTCCGCTGCGCAGCAGCCTGCTGAGCCGCAACATGTTCAGCTTCAGCCCTCTCCCTCTGTCATAACGATATCAATATTAAATGGACCAATTCATGCACTGGAACGAGACTCACCAAGCGCTGGTCAAAGTAAGGATCCGCTACTGTTGTCCAGTTGGTCCTTGCAGCAAGCTCCCTGTCCCATTCGTACCTGAAGAGCCATGCCTTGAACTGCAGAGCCTCCCTGGGCTCATTGATCTGCCTATACTGGTATGGTGTCGACCACGGATCTTCTACGCCAGACAAAGGGAAGAATACTGCCGTGCGGCCACTGACTTCCACCATAATACATCTGAGTTCGGGGTAGCCCCGATCCCAGTGGTACTGAGCGATAGCAAGAGGAAGTGACCCGTCTTCGCAGGCAATGTTCATATCAGGCCAATTGCGCTGGGCCCAAGCTTTCGCATCCGAGAACGACATCGAGTATCCGGCCAAGAGAAGCACCATCGTGGCTGGCAACAATGTTAAGACAGAATCGTGCACACTGCGCAGTAGAAATCACCTAAGGCAACGACGGGTGGGTTGGGTATGAACCGTTGAAGCGTTCGCGCTAAAGTTCTGTTTAGGTTTGTTGAAAAGAAAGCATGCCATTGTGCCTGAGTGTTCGAGCTCGAAGATGTGAAACGGGAAGCAAGTCGCCCTTTATACAATGTGAGAAATTTACAGTTTACGGTCTCGTCATCTTGCTAATCTCAAAGTTGGCATGGAATGTAAGTATGAGTAAGCGAGGTACTACAGCGTTGTTGGCAATTGGCGTTGTCTTCTCTTGTCCTTCGTTCGCTCATTTTCAGAATCGTAGGAACGATCGCCTTCTTGCCTATGGGAGACTACGCTCGTTGCCTCACTCCGGAGTCATAAGGAACCACAACGATGAGATCCTTCCAGACTATGTACGTAACCCCTGCTATCACTCAGGATTGCACTGTACATGAGCATTTATGTCGGAGAGAGACTCATCGGGTATCCGGCCAAGAGGAGCATCTTCACGGCTGTTAACAATGTCAAGGTGACAGAATAGCGCACACTCTGCAGTAGAAAATCACCTTCAGATGAGCTTGTCGCCCTCCTATACTAGAGGTCAGGGGTTGAGCTTTCAAGCAGGGAAAACCAAGGTTGTAGTAAGCAATCCAAAGATGTACGGCAACACACTCAAGACCACACCCGCTTGCCCAGGTTGGATTGAAGATGTCGGTATCATATAGATGGTTACCGGCGAAACATGTGCATGTTTTCAGAAAGAAATGAGATGCCACGACGATAGCAAGCAACAGAGTTGCAGCTCGCTGGCCAAAAAGTTGCATTTTGCGGTCCTTGGCATAAGTTTGACACTAAAGAACCTGGAGCCCTGGTAGGTTAGTGCCCAAGCTTTCGCATCGGCGAAGGTCATTGGGTATCCGGCCAAGAGAGGCACCATTGCAACCTTCAAGCTTCCAGTACCAATTTGAAAGTTGATCGAGAGGGCACGCGAGGCCGCCTACCCTGGGAGGAACACTCGAGGCGGTATGATGATATCAAACAATAGAATCACAACTTGCAGGTGTGCCAGCGGATTGTACATATCCATGTACACACGTAACGCATTGGGGAGCTCTTTATTAACCTCGATACTAGAACTTGCGACGGGAAGCAACCTAGACATCAGCTGCTGCAACCGTGAATCGAGGCAGGAACAACGTCTACTTCCGCTGCGCAGCATGGTACTCAGCTCGAGCCTTCTCCATCTGACACAGTGCATATATAAGCACATCAATTCATGAACTGGAACGAGACTCACAAAGTGCCAGTCAAAGTAAGGATCAGCTACGATCGTCCACTTGGTCTTTGCGGTGAGCTCCCTGTCCCATTCGTTCTTAAAGAGCCAAGCTTTGAACTGTCGCGCTTCGCTGGTTTCGATAACCTGCCTGTAATTGGATGGCGTCGAGCATGGATCGTCCACGCCAGACAAAGGGAAGAAGACCGCCAGATCACCATCGACCACAAGCGTAATACATCTGAAGTACGTCTTGCGCTCTTTGTGGTACTCGGCAATAATAAGGGGAAGTTCGTCGTCGTCGTCGTCGAGGTCGATATCGGGCCAATTGCGCAATGCCCAAGCTTTTGCATCAGGAAAGGTCATGGGGTATCCGGCCAAGAGAAGCACCATCGTGACTGTCAACAAGAGTCAAGATAAGAATCGCGCACATTACAGCAGAATTTTAGAATTCACCAAAGGCGGGGAAGTATGAGCCGCTTTCCGTCGCTGGCGATCGAGCTTTGGTTCCCTTCAAACAACTTGGTTCGGAGTTTTACCGAGTCATCCGAGTTGGCGCTCCTCGCTTGAACTTGAAGCACTGAGAATATGCTTTTGAACCCCGGCTTGTCAGCCGATCTGCATTATCTGCAGACCTCGATCACTTCGATCGGCGGCTTTGTTCGTTCTGAGAAGGGGATATTACATCCGGGGGTTCTTAACTGTAAAGACTACCCAGTTCGTGGACCTCTTTGGTGAAGGTCACCAGTGCTATTCCATTAGATGCAACATAACGGTTGACAGCTACGGGTTAATCATCTATCGCAGTGATTGTTGAACCAACAGGCTTATGTTGAAGGCTACGTGGGGTATCGATATGTGAGACAAGTGACAATGTTCGGGCGCAAGCACCCTACTCAAACAAATTGACCACACCACGTCTCACCAGCGAGCCCACTGCAATGACCTTGCTTTCGGATTCCGGAACTAAGCAGCTCCCTCCCTTCGTAGTGACCGTGTCGTAGTCCGACGCCCTGCGTGTCGCTCCCAACAACCTTTCCACGTTCGTAGATGCCATGTCCAACGCA
>JBBPPG010001211.1:0-10163 GCA_038091855.1 Leccinellum luteum
GGGTCCTTCTCGTTGGGCGTCCTTGTCGCCAGTGCCAAGCATCGGTGAGGGAGGCACGAATTTCTGTGCGTTGTCGGACAAGGAGTACTCTGACAAGCAAAACGAGGAAAAGGTTCAACCGAGACAGTCTAGGGTCCCCCCATAATGATGACGATGACAATCGTAGTGGGCAGTTGAACGGGTTGCTTCAAGCCTTCAAAGTTCGGTGGATGTCCGAACATTAGTGGACCCCCATCCAGGTGGAACTCCATGAGCGGCTACTAGTAACTTACTACCAGTGTAACGAGTACTTCTTTGTTGACAATCCTGGGGCACTCAGCAAATGCGACGAAATCGCCCTTGCTATCTCCCCCGTCTCCATTTGTGTTTGAGTTCATGCCCGTGTGGAAGAGACGCGAGGATGGCCGCGCCCATAGCGCTTGCCGTTGAGTACCTCGAGGAACGGTCATCTCGAACCCGTCGCCCACTTCGCCGCCGTTGCTTCCCTTCCCTTGCTCGTCGTTCCCAGCTTCAGTTTTGGTTGCGATCTCAGTCGCAGTTCGCGATCGTGGACACAGGAACCGCCTCTGATGACTCGGAGTCTGAAGGCGCGGGTCGAACGGGCAGCGGGGCATGTTGAAAGACATCAAGAAGCCCAGAGCATGGATGCTCAAGTGACGCGGTTTAGTTTGGCAGAGGCTACTTTCCCTGTGTTCGGCTTGCGCTGCTTGACACGACGGAGTGATTCAGTCTAGGAATGATGAGTTGAGAGTGATGCATTGATGCGTGTCTTGGTGTCAACGTTGTCAACGTTGTCGTCGTGGTCAAACCTTTTTTTCCCTATTTGGGCTCTCCGCATTGCCGACCTCAGACTGCCACTGGCACATCGCATTCTCCTTTCCACAAGTGCCATCTAGGCCGGTTTTGCACTGAGTCTCTCCTACAGTATGCTCACGACGAAGCCCAGGTTGGATGGTGTCGGATCCGTCGATACCAGATTGGCATACTGCTCAATAAATGGTCAGTGGACCGCACAACCAGAACACGTTCGATGGTGGTTACAATTAGCGAATACAAGGAAATGAACATAGAAGACACAACCACACAAGCTGTACAAGATCAAGCACCGATATGTATATACAGAATCTGCTGATCGAGCGGAACACTATCAACCAATGAGCTCATCGTCTTGTGGAGCGCCAACGCTGCTCGAGTGTGATCCAGTCGGCCAAATCCATCTACCAAATTCTCGTAAAACTTGGACGCAATCTCGTTCGCCTGTCCATCGTCCACCGCCCACATCGTCCCAATCACAGATCGAAACCCTGCAAAATGCATCGCCGAGGCAAGGTGAATTACCTCGTCTGGACTCTCCTCGTCTCCAACCGTCGTATGACAAGCGGACAGGTAGGCAAACTCCGGGTTCTCCAACTCCAATCCCATGATCCGTTCCACGGTAAACCCGCCGTCGTGGAGTACAAATGCAGAGTCAAATGGTTGCTTCCTGTTCGGCATACTGTGACAGGCAAAGTGAACCCACTCGTTGCTCCTCAGCTTCACCGAGACTTGGGACATACTCGATTCTGGACCATCAAGGCGGATCAACGTCGCGAGACCCTGGATACGCTCGGCGATGAGAGTTAGTTCTCTGTCAACGGAGAGGAGCTTGCTTTTGCCTTTGGCACCCGCCTGACCTACAGCAAGGAAACGTTTCTTCAAGTTGTGTGTCCAAGTCGTCGGCAATTGATCATTCCGTCTCGCACGGATGAGGGCAGTCAGAGTGGGTGTGTAAGACGAGATGTACAACTGGGAGAAACTCCTTTGCCCCTTCCGATACGGACCAGCAGCATGCAATGGCAGAAGGCAAAACTCGGCAGTGGGACACCACCAGATACGTGAGCAAGGTGGAACTGTTGTCTGGAGAAAATTGGCGATCGGTGAAACGACCTCATCCCAGAGCATTCTCAGGAAGCGAGCAAGGTCTCTGTTCACGTCCATGATTTTTGCGTCCAAAGTCAAGGACCGGAGATCCGAAGACAGGTCCTGAACACGAGATCTCGTGATGCGCAATGGGATGTGAACTGGATCTCTATCGAAAAAGACAACGAGTGCATCGCACGTATACCAGCTAGCATTCACGATGACCACAGGTCCGCCACTGGCAGCGTGCTGGAGTTCGGAAAAGGAAGAGGGGAAGAGGAAGCGAGTAAGACCGGGTAATTTACGAATTTTGGTGATTGCGGACTCCAGATCAACATTAAGACTGCATAGCTTATTGTGCTGGTCTGGATCTCGTGAATGAATTGTATTGCGTATTTCTGATGACAATCGAGTAAACTCGTGTGCAAGGGCCACTCCTTGTTGACCCGACGAGATGACATCTTCAAGAGGGGAACGGAGACGAGCGATCTGGTTCCAAAATACACCGCGACCTTGCTCTAACAGCTCGACAGCTTTTTCTTCATGCCGGTTGCGCAGACAAGCGGAAAATGCATCCATTGCTAAGGATGAAGCATGGTCCTTGAAAATCTGTAGATGACTGGGTAGGGATGGCAAAATGGCCAGATGCTGAATGAGTATTCGAAGAGATGTTTCATATGCGAGAAACATCGTGGGATGGCAGAAATCCTCAGCTACGGTGATCCATTCCTTGGCTGTAGAGAGATCGATTGGTGAGACTGTTTGTGAGATATTTGACAACTCGCTGTAGACACTGAATAGATCCTCTCTGTCCTTCAACTCCCTGGATCGGGTGAACCGAACACGGAGACAACCTGCAAGTCGACGCAATGACCATGATCGGCCGGGACGGCCGGGAGGGCAAAGGTCGAGGGATTGTTTGCTGAGAATGGTAGCCTCATTGAGGTCCGTTATTTCCCCAAGCTTCTCGTAACGATCGGAAAGATAGAGTGCGACATTGTTCAATGACATTGGACGATTTGCCAGTGGGTGCCCTGACGTGCGAAGGTTGAGGGCTTGTCTGCCGAGGCTGATAGCCTCATTGAGGTCCGTCATATATCCGAGCCGCTTGTAACGATAGGAGAGATATGTTGCAACATTGTCCAACGACAATGAACGATTCGGGTGCCCTGACGTGCAAAGGTTGAGGGCTTGTCTGCCGAGGATGATGGCCTCATTGAGGTCCCTCATGTCTCCGAGCCGCTTATAACGATCGGAGAGATATGCTGCGACATTGTCCAACGATGCTGAACGATCCGGGTGCCCTGACGGGCGAAGGTCCAGGGCTTGTCTTCCGAGGATGATGGCCTCGTTGAGGTCCGTCATGTCTCCAAGTCGGTGGTAACGACCGGAGAGAAATATTGCGATATTATCCAATGACATCGAATGATCTTGGTGCCCTGGCGGGCAAAGGCCAAGGACATGTCTGCCGAGGATAATGGCCTCATTGAGGTCCGTCATATCTCCAAGCCGCTTGTAACGATCGGAGAGATCTACTGCGACATTGTTTAACAACATCGAACGATTCGGGTGCCAAAGGTCGAGGGCCTGTCTGCCGAGGATGATGGCCTCATTGAGGTCCATCATATCTCCAAGGCGATGGTAACGATCAGAAAGATAGGTTGCGACATTGTTCAACGAATTCGAACGACCCGGGTGCCCTGAGAGGCGAAGCTCGTCGAGGGCTTGTCTGCCGAGCATGATGGCCTCATTGAGGTCCGTCATGTCTCCAAGCTGCTCGTAACGGATGGAGAGAGATAATGCGATATTGTTCAGCGATGTTGAACGATCCGGGTGCCCGGACGGGCAAAGGTTGAGGGTTTGTCTCCAGAGAATGATGGCCTCATTGAGGTCCGTCATATCTCCAAGCCGCTTGTAACGATCGGAGAGACATTTTGCGACATTGTTCAATGACACTGAACGATCCGGGTGGCCTTCTGGGCAAAGGTCTAGTGCTTCTCTGGAACAGATAGTGGCTTCTTCACTGTCTCCTATCTCCCCAAGATGTTTGTAACGATACCCGAGATGAATGGAAAGCAGGGTCAGTGACCTCCAACGCATGTGGTGACCAGGTGGACAACAGTTCAACGCGTGGCAATCGAGGACGACTGCCTCGCTAATGTAGTCCGTCCCGTCCCCTTGCTGAAACCTCGCGAATGCGGACTTTGCTCGTGAAAGCATCTCCTCGACTGAAGCAGTCGCCTCCATGATGGAGCCGTTCTGAGCTTTCTTATGGTTAGTGAAACGAGATATCTGCGTTTCGGCTGGCACAAATAATATTTCAGTGCTTTTCTCGCAGACCGAACAAAATAAGAACCTTTTCTTTTCATCCTGTCTCACTAAAGGTTAACCTGGGACAAATCCTGGGATGTCTGTATGGACGAGGCACTGGAAACACGTAGGTAAAGTTACACGTGTTGTATAGTGTCACCCACCGCATGGCTTAAGTACGATCCGAAAAGGCTGTGCCATTGACTGCTTGCATCCCGTAGTCAAGCACGGTACTTGTTTTGCGGTCAGTTTCTTTTACTTTGATATTACTTGTAGGAACTTGGAGAGAAGCGCCTCAAGTTTTTCTGAGACGGACAGTTCGAGGTTCAAGTTGCGAGGGTCGATTTGGAGGGTATAGAAGTGGAGAGCGCCGCAGTAACATGATGGTCGACGCTACCAAGTCAATGTTTTAGCATTGGATGAGTGGATCGGAGCAAGCAGACGTACCACACAATCAATGTACTCTCGATGCATCCATATTTCCACCATGCCAAGATTCACCTTGGAATAGTAGGACTTAACTGGCCTCCATACGGGAGCCTACGTTTCTTGTGCGCGAGCGTCTGAACACCGGGCCGCCGCCCTCTAGCATCGAAAGCGAACCTCCAGGCTGTCCCGGGAAAAACTATCATACACAACGAAATCACTGCCAAAGACTAAGCACTCGACCTGGGTCCTTGATATTCAAAATGTTTTCACGACAACCTGGAGCCCGCCCTGTGATGACCTGATTGGCGCGCGGAGATGTGCATGAACACTTGGCCGCGCTGCGGTCGTCGTCCAAAAGTCATGCGCGACAGTATAGTCATCCTTCAAACGACACTCGGCGACCTTGTACATGGGCGGAGACGGACTCGAACAGCGCACTGCCATGCAGAATAGCAGGTTTGAACTGAAACGTCTTCCTGTGTTGGGGAAATACGAACAAGTCGGGAAGAAAAATGATAAGGTTGAGGTTAATGATGACAATAGTGGGTAGTTGAACGGCTTCAAAGTTCTGTGGATGATTGATGAGCGCTTGTGCTAGTCCGCAGGAACGAAAATTTGAGCCCCCAATAAGAAAATTGAAATCGTGATGAGTCGTCGAGTACATAGCTGGCATTTCTTCACCTCGACTACGCTGTTGGCGTGAGGCCATCCAATCATCACAGCTTCTTCTCTCCCCAAGTAGTTTCACTCAACCGGTAATCAATTGATAAGTTACATACGCCTTTCACAGTTCTATGGCATTCCACAGTTCAGTGCCTCGCCCTTGAAATTTGACAACTCCGAGCTCACACCGCGCCCAACGGTGAACATCGAGAGCGGATGCGAGCTGAGCGCACTGATGACGTGAGGACCGCCCGACTCAACTAGACATGACCCGATACTAGGCACTAAACACCAATATGTACATACAGGATCCTCTGATCAAGCGGAACGCTACCAACCAATGAGTTCATCGTCTTGTGGAGCGCCAACGCCGCTCGGGTATAATCCAGACGACCAAACCCATCCAACATATTCTCGTAAAACTTGGACGCGATCTTGTTCGTCTGTCCATCGTCCACCGCCCACATCGTCCCAATCACAGACCGAAACCCTGAAAACTGCATCGCCGACGCCAGGTGGATCACCTCGTCCGGACTCTCCTCGTCTCCGACCGTCGTGTGACAAGCAGACAGGTAGGCAAACTCCGGGTTCTCCAACTCCAATCCCATGATTCGTTCCACTGTAAACCGGCCGTCGTAAAGTCCAAATGCAGAGTCAAATGGTTGTTTCCTGTTTGGGATGCCATGACAGGCAAAGTGAACCCACTCGCTGTTCCTCAGCTCCTTCGATACTTGAGACATACTCGATTCTGAACCATCAAGGCGGATCAACATCGCGAGACCCTGAATACGCTCAGCGACGAGGGTTAATTCGCTGCCAACGGAAAGGAGGTCGCTTTCGCCTTTGGCGCTTTCATGGCCTACAGCAAGGAAATGTTTCTCATGTATCGAAGTCGTCGGCAATGGATTATTCCGTCTCGCACGGATGAGAGCAGTCAGAGTTGGCGTGTAAGATGAGATGTACAACTGGGAAAAACTCTTTTGGCCCTTCCGATACGGACTAGCCGCATGCAACGGCAGAAGGCAGAACTCCGCAGTGGGACACCACCAGATACGTGAGCAAGGTGGAACTGTCGTCTGGAGAAAATCGGCGATCGGCGAAACGACCTCATCCCAGAGGACTCTCAGGAAGCGAGCAAGGTCTCTGCTCACGTCCATTGTTTTTGCATCTAAAGTCAAGGACTGCAGATCCGACGACAGGTCACGAACACGAGATTTCGTGATTTTCAATGGGATATGAACTGGGTCTCTGTCAGAAAAGACAACGAGTGCATCGCACGTATACCGACTAGCATTCACAATGACCACAGGTCCGCCTTTCGCAGCCTGCTGGAGTTCAGAGAAGGAAGAGGGGAGAAGGAATCGAGCTAGGCCAGGTAATTTGCGAATTTTGGCGAGAGCGGATTGTAGATCAACATTAAGACTGCACAGCCTGTTATGCTGATCTGGACATTGCGAATGAATTGTATTGCGCATCTCCGATGACAGCTGAGTAAATTCGTCTGCAAGAGCCTCTCCTTCGTGACCTGACGCGATGACACCTTCGAGAGGGGAACGCAGACGAGCAATCTGGTTCCAAAATACACCGCGCCCTTGCTCTAGCAGCTCGACGGCTTGTTTCGCATGTTGATTGCGGAGGCAAGCAGAAAATGCATTGATTGCTAGGGATGAAGCGAGATCCTTGAAAATCTGCAGATGGTTGGGTATCGATGGCAAAATGGCCAAATGCTGAACGAGTATTCGAAGAGATGTTTCGTATGCGAGAAGTATTGTGGGATGACAGAAATCCTCAGCTACGGCGATCCATTCCTTGGCTACACAGAGATCCATTGGTGAGACTGTTTGTGGGATATTTGATAACTCGGTGTAGAGACTCAATAGATCCTCTCTATCCTTCAACTCCCTGGACCGGGTGAACCGAACACGGAGACAGCCTGCAACTTGATACAATGACGATGATCGGTTGCAATGACTGAATGGGAAAAGGTCAAGGGCTTGTCTGCCAAGGATGATGGCCTCATTGAGGTCTGTCATATCTCCAAGCCGGTTGTAACGATTGGAGAGAAAGGTTGCGACATCGTGCAATACCATTGGACGATACGGGTGGTCTGACGGGTGAAAGTCGACAACTTGTCTCGCGAGGATGATGGCCTCATTGAGGTCCGTCATATCTCCAAGCTTCCTGAAACGATTGTAGAGACAGTTTGCGATATTTTTCAACGATGATGGGCGATCCGGGTGCCCTGACGGGCGAAGGTCAAGGGCTTGTCTCCTTAGGATGATGGCCTCATTGAGGTCTGTCATATCTCCAATCCGCTTGCAACGATTGGAGAGATACTTTGCGACATTGTGCAATGCAATTGAACGATTCAGGTGGTCTGACGGGCAAAAGTCGACAACTTGTCTGCCAAGGATGATGGCCTCATTGAGGTCCGTCATATCTCCAAGCTGTTTGTAACGATCGGAGAGATAGGTTGCGACATTGTGCAATGACATTGGACGATTCGGGTGGCCTAACGGGCAAAGGTCGAGGGCTTGCCTACCAAGGATGATGGCCTCATTGAAATCAGTTATATCTCCATTTCGCCTGTAACGATGGGAAAGACAGGTTGCAACACTGTTCAACGATATTGAACGATCCGGGTGCCCTGACGGCTGAAGGTCGAGGGCTTGTCTCCCGAGGATGATGGGCTCATTGAGGTCTGTCATATCTCCAAGCCGCTTGTAACGATCTGAGAGGTAGGCTGTGGCATTGTTCAACGACGCTGAATGATCCGGGTGCCCTGACGGGCGAAGGTCGAGTGACTCTCTGGCGAGGATGATAGCCTCATTAAGGTCCGACATATCCCCAAGCCGCTTGTAACGATCTGAGAGATAGATTGCGACGTTGTTCAATGACGTTGAACGATTCGAGTGCCCTAACGGGCGAAGGTCGAGGGACTCTCTAGCGAGGATGATGGCCTCATTGAGGTCCGTCATATCTCCAAGCCGCCTGTAACGATTGCAGAGATAGCCTGCGATATCGTTCAATGACGATGATCGATGCGGGTGCCCTGACGGGCGAAGGTCGAGGGACTCTCTGGCGAGGACGATGGCCTCTTTGAGGTCCGCCATATTTCCAAGCCGGTTGTAACGATCGGAGAGGGTGGTTGCAACATTGTTCAACGACCTTGATCGATACGGGTGGTCTGACGGGTAAAAGTCGACAACTTGTCTCGCGAGGATGATGGCCTCATTGAGGTCCGTCATATCTCCAAGCTTCCTGAAACGATTGTAGAGACAGTCTGCGATATTTTTCAACGATGATGGGCGATCCGGGTGCCCTGACGGGCGAAGGTCAAGGGCTTGTCTCCTTAGGATGATGGCCTCATTGAGGTCCGTGACGTCTCCAAGTCCCTTGTAACGATCGGAGAGAGTGATTGCAACATTGGACAACAATGTTGATCGATCCGGGTGCCCTGACGGGCAAAGGTCGAGGGCTTGTCTCGCGAAGATGATGGCGTCATTGAGGCCCATCATATCCGCAAGTCGGTTGTAACGACCAGAGAGACAGCCTGCGAAATTGCTTAAAGACGCTGAACGATTCGGATGCCCTTCTGGGCAAAGGTCCAGTGCTTCTCTGAAACAGACAGTGGCTTCCTCGACGTCCCCTATCGCCTCCAGACGTAGGTAACGATGCCGGAGATGAGTGGCAAGTAGAGTCAGCGGCCTCCATCGCATGTGGTGACTGGGTGGGCAACGGTCCAGTGCTTGGCGATCGAGGACAACAGCCTCGCTAATGTAGTCCGTCCCTTTCCCTTGTTGAAACTTAGCGAATACGGACTTTGCTCGTGAAAGTATTTCATCGACCGAAACAGTCGCTTCCCTAATGGAGTCCGCCCTGTCCTGTCTTTTCTCCTGCTTGGCCCAACGAGATAACCAGTTTCTGACTGACATGAATGTCATTTCGGTGCTCTCCTCGCCGACAGAACAAACTAAGAACCTTCTGTTATCATCTTGTCTCACTGAAGGTTGACCTGGGAGAAACTGCTAGGATGCCTGTATGCGTTGGGGGCACCTGAAACAAGAAGGTAACCTGTGTCGAGTCGCCCACCGCCCTATGCAATCCGAAAAGGCTGTGGTGGCAGTGACTACTACTGCAATGCACTCCCGTAATGAATGCTCTCGGTGCTTCTTCTGCGGTCGGTTTCAATTTTTAGTGTGTTCGCGAAACACGGGACACCACTACGTTGTATTGCTTATACTAGGATGACGCGGAACAGGTACCTCGGACGCGTCGGGTGGTGCTGACCGCGATGAGCGCCTCAGGATCATCTTGAAGTTTTTCCCGTGTGAGATGAATGCTGGCGATGGTCTGCAGTGCTTCGAGGTTGCGCGGGTCCGAGTCGATCTGGAGGGTCTGGAAGAGGAGAACATCGCAGCAGGGTCGACGCTACAGGATCAGAGCAAGCAGACGTACCACAGATCGTATATCCATCCATATTTCCACCATGCCGAGGTAAGCGCGGATATGAAAAGCGCCTTCGAGTGTATCCCTGAACGGGGGCGGGCCGCCCACCTCCGCGTCGAAAGCCTTGGCCAAGGCTGTCCTGGGAAAAAACGATCATAATTACGCCCGTACAGGAACCTTTATCAAGATACACATACGCCGATAAGCATCTTTTCCCAATCAACACCAGCAGATACGACTCGGACGCAACGGAATCACTGCCACTGACTAAGCACGTGCGCACCCGACCCTGGTCCTTACAGCCGTTTGCAAAGCGATACGGAAAACGCATTGGAAAAAGTCGCGCCTCGGAATCTGCCGGGCAAGGACCCCGAGCTCATCTCAGTGGGCAAACTGCGGCATGGGCTGTCACG
>JBBPPG010001212.1:0-10160 GCA_038091855.1 Leccinellum luteum
CACTGATCCCCACCAATTCCTCGCCCTTATCTGTCTTGTCTGTCATGCGGTCAGATGGCTATATGTATTGCGGGCCATTCGCTCCGGAAGGTGCATATCCCTAACGAGGACCGAACGTGCAGGTAGCAGCAGAACTCCAGGTTCCCGACGTGGCTATAATTAATCACAGCCGGGGCCATCTCTTCCCACGCCCCTTGAAACGCCAGCCCTTGGCCTGGCATGCAGGGTGTAGCTCGCTGCACATGTCCCGCGAAGATCCCCAACCCCTCGAAACATTCAGCGCATGGGACAGCCTGCCTCAAGGTACAAATGCTTTGGCACAGATCGTAGTGTGGCAATATGCTGTGCTTATTGAAAGCTCGCTCATTAGGTACTTGTACATAGTCCCACGCATGGTGACCAAGTCAAAGGCTAGCAGAGTGGGTTACGTCGACGTGTCGGACTTGTCAGTCGGTTCCTTGAAAGCTTGAGGCTTCATATATGCATGGACGGTCTGGTCACCAGTGACGAGATTAAGATATTTCTTTTGGTATCACAGGCAAAATTGGGTCTGCCAGGGAAATCAGCCAGATTGACGGTGCGAAATATTAATTTCATCGCGAACTCACTGGAACGCTGGTCCATTGGAAGGACATTCACCGAAAATCGAGTACAAGCACGGCGAAAGGCGGAGATACGGACACCTAGAGCATGGAAAAAACCGGCTTTAGTCAAAGGGGGGGGGAACAGTCTGTTAACAGATGTCCTGCCAAAATGGATATAGAAGTCATGATGAATGCCAGACACTAAGTGTTTCCCACGTCCGACATCACATGCACTCGCCAACAGCGAGCAAGCCCTCCTCCTTTTTCCGGTACGTTTTCAGCGGGTTTTTTTATAGTCATATTGCCAGACACCATCGACCGAGGTCTCTGAGCGAAGAGTCATAACCTCGATTTGGCAGGTCCCTCAACGTCGACGCAGGTCGACTGTTTCGCACCGCGTTCAAGTTGCTCGATACTCGGATGACACCATTATCCAATCATCATCAGTCTGACCTGGATATTGATACTGTTGGCTTCTCATTATAAAGGTCTGTTTCACCACCAGTCCTTTCCCGCCCCTCTAGAATGCGATCCATTGCGATAACGACATTTGCAGTCACCAGCAGACTGATTGCTTTCGCCATTGCGAAACCCGTACCAAACTGGAATGCGGGTGGCATGGCCATACCGCTCACCAGACACCCTTCCTTTCTGAACTCCAAGTCCAACAAGAGCACTGATCTCGACGCAATCAGCTCTGATTGTATATCAATCCAGGAGTACGTAGGATGAACCGTTACTTCTGGTTTGCTCAGGATTTCTCCAGGAAGATCTTTGGTGGCCTAGACAATTATGAGATGAACACTGGGATGATGCATCCTTTCGCTGTGAAACGGAGCGAGTCCGAACTCAGAAGGCGTGGCGCTAGCGTTGCGCTGACGACGTATCGAAACGACATGTGGATGGGTGAGATTTCAGTCGGCACTCCTCCCAAGACCTTGAAGGGTAAATTGTCCTTGCATTATTCTGATATATGTTTACCCTGATTTGTGCCACAGTCAACATCGATACTGGTACAGCGTTGGTACTTTCTTTTTCGTTCGTACGGCTATTTTTGTTCAAGTCAAGACTCAACACAGCGATACTTGGGTGCTGGAGGCTGGCTGTGACGGGATTTCCGCAGATCGTGACTCGGACCTCTGGGATCCCGAGTCATCCGAATCTGCTCAGTACAAGGAGAAGTCATTTCAGTTCGCGTATTCAGGTGGATCCAACGTCAAAGGTTATCAATATGCTGATAATATAACCATTGGTGGATTCACTGTATGTTTTGTATCGCTTATGAGTATGACCTTTGAATTCTGACGCTAAACTAGGCAGACCCTCAGATCTTTGGCTCTGCAACATCGTACATTTATCACTCGCATGCATCATATGAATACCCTGCAGATGGTTTATTGGGATTGGCGTTCCCTCCCCTCTCGAAATTGGTTGCTGATCCTCTGTTTGAATCGCTTGTCAAACAAAGGAGGCTAATCAATCCAACATTCTCATTCAAACTCTCTTCTGCCGGGGCCGAGATGTACGTCGGCGGAGCAAACAGTATGCTGTACAATGGTGACATCACTTATACACCCGTAATACATCCTGTGAGTCAAAATGGTAGACAGGAGTGGATTTTGCTAACATTGGCATTTATGTAGGGATTCTGGCAGGTGTCCATGGATGATGTTCGTGTTAATGGTAATAAAATACTCGAAAATGTACCTGCTATTTTCGATACTGGTGCAAGCCAGATCTACGGAGATTGGGAACGGGTTGCAGAATTGTACAGACACCTTGATGCTACCCTCGAGGAACATGTGGGCTTTGGTTTCTATTCCCGTGAGTTCCGATTACGTTCGGTATCTTGTTTTTATCGACAGCCTGCAGTACCGTGCGACTCTTTCCCAACAATGAGCTTCACCTTTGGTGGCAAGACATTTGAAATCCCTCCCGATGTTCTCAGAGTTGGTCCAGTCGAGGAAGGTTCTCCTAATTGTTTCTGCGGCATCGTCGCCCAGCGCTCGCGTATTGGTGAGATTTCAGAGCTTATCGCTTCCTGAGCCGCCTTCAAAATGCGGCGCTTGATGGACTCGTGCTGACTGTACAGGCTAGCATTTTGGAACATTGGGATCTCTTTCCTGCAGGGTGTATATAGCGTGTTCGATTACGGTACTTTACAAGTCGGGCTTGCGGACCTGGCTTGAATCTCTTTATCAGCATCATTGCAGCGATGCAAGTGAATAAGGAGTCAACCGAGAACAATGTAGTACCGGCGGGACTCGGAATCTTTCTGTTTGATTGATCGAGGACTAATACATACTCCTAACGACTCGGATACCAAAACTTCATAATGTAACTACCTTTGTGCGAAGCTGAGGGGGACTGTAACGAACGCATATGTTTGCAATGGGTACCAATGGTCGATCAGAGTATTCTTCTGGAGCAACGGGATGACAACTTCATCTGAGTTCAAGATAATTATGGCCCGGCCCAATCTGTGCGTGTAAACGACATCACCTTGCTCGACGATTGCACGCCGGTGTCTTGTTCGGGACCGCTGTAGTTTTGGAATGAAGTACGGTATGTCATTGACCACTTGGTAGAAGCACGTGAGATGGGGTGCATACTATGATGTTCATGCCGAACACATATTTCCAACGGAAGGAAGCGGTTTGGGGCCGAGTGGAAATGGAAGTGGGACGGGTGTACTAATGACTGCGACCGTCTGAGCTTTCATACACCCCGTCAGCGCGAGCCCTCCAAGACTACCTGACACGACGATCAGAAAGGCCCACGTACATCGACAATCCCATCGCTCACTTCCAAACTACAGCATTATCATTGCGTCAAGGCCTCTGTGACAGAACTTATAGGGATCACGAGTTGTTCCGAGTTCAAGAGGACCATTTGGGAAATTGGGATATAAACGGCGGTTGCACATCATGCTTGAAAGTTGAACAGTAGAGAAAGAGATGCGCGAAAAGGTTCGTTTGTGAGTTTCCGAAGAAAAGATCATCGAAGCTTAGAAGTAACTGAGACGGGGATTCCCGGTTTTCTAAGTAATTGAATTACCAATTGTCGCGGCAATGTGCCTTTTCACGGTCCAACATGTCCCTCCTCGAGTGGTCCAGTGAGTTCAAAATACACTTTCACATTTTATTCAGCCCCAGAGAGACGGAGAGACGATAAAGTCTTACCTGTTATACCGAACGAAATTTACCTTCACGTCTTTGAATCCATCACCCCACCCAATGAATGTCTACCACCAGAAGAACTCAAGACATCCCACAAGCTTTCTCGTGTCTGCAAGTTCTTTTCAAACGTCTGTCTTCCACGCGTATTCGAGTCGGTAGAACTTCCTACCTTCATGCCCCGCAGAAGCACCGCCCGCACGTACAAGGCGTCGCTTGGATCTATGCCGTGCAGTCAGATATCAGAGAAGCAACCAGGTTCTTGCGCTCACGCTTGCTCAGACAGTGAAGACGTGTCATTTCACGAACCTGCTAGCTGATAACATGGACTTCGGGTTGGTGGTCGATTCGGTCACTCTGAAAAAGTACATTTCTGCAACGACACTCATAAAGAACATCCGCGAGTTCCACTTCTCAAACTATGATGTGAAAACGGAGCACTGGAATATGATTGTACAGTGGACTCCAAGGACCATGACACGACGATCAGATACTATTCGAGTGCACTCTCACTTGACCCGACGAACGTCAACGATATCAGTGTCAAATGCTGCAAGGCACGAGCAAATTTACTGGAGGAGGAGCATTACCAAGGTATAGACTTGAATAAAACGCAGGAGGGACGGCGTTATGGTGGCAGTACGCCATTCAGATTGCAGAGCGTGATCGTCTTCACCTCGGGCCGCAGTCACCATATCGTAGTTTTTCGAAATTGCCATGAACCAGACGGAATAGGTGCAGTCAATGACACGTCCGATTTGTTGATGTGTTGTACTTAGTGTCCCATAATGAGATCGACGAGTTGGCAGACAGTGCTAAGCATGCGCCGGCGTCGCATGCTAGTGTGATGCAGTACATATGGCATGTCGTTTCTGTGAATAGCCTTCCACTGCGAGAGAGGACGCATTGAGACAGTTGATGTTGCCGTCGTGAAACAATGTAAAGAGTTGCTTTCCATCGCACGTCCAACGGCGGCAGCCAAGAAGTAGTCGTGTTCCAATTTCCAAAGGGCTAATAACCGGTCGCTCTCCCGTGGGAAACAACCCGGCCACTGGCAGACCTTGTCATTCGATCTCCCCGGATCAGCTGAGACGTCCACCCATCGTCGCCGTGTTCTTTATGTAAGGGTCTGCCTATGGGAGACTACTTTTAGGCCGCTATCTGTGTAAATGTCCTTTTTCTACGATGACTCTTAGGCCGCCGTCTGTGCTCGATATGGAAATATCCTTCCGCGAACGCTCCAAACCTTTTCCCAAACCTTTTCCCATGTACGATGAGCCCGATTCCACCAGAGAGCATTCCACATGAACCGAGCATGAATGCGAGGCCCATCGTGCAAGAATTCTGGAGGCCATTAATAACGCCCGAGGAGGACGCGCAAATACGCGGCGCTCGTACGCCCCCTGATCCTCCCGTTCCGACGCGCAAGGAGAGCATCCGACAGGAATCGAGAATGAATGCGAGGCCCATCGTGAAAGACTTCTGGAAGCCGTCAATAACGCCTAAGGAGGTCGTGCAAACATGCAGCGCTCGTACACCCCCTGATCCACCTGGTCTGACGCGCAAGGAGAGCATTCGACAGGAACCGAATGCGAGGCCTATCGTGCAAGACTTCTGGAAGCCGTCAATAACGCCCGAGGAGGATGCGCAAACACGGAAATCTAGCCCTTATTCGAGTCGTTGGAATTCAGTGCCCAGTGTCTCTCGTTGGGATAGTTCGTCGCATTCTCCCCAGACCCCAGAGAAGGTGGCACGGAGTTGGCAGTCCTCTCAACTACGAGGGTGTTTTTCTACTCAGAAAGAAAGTCTAGAATCTGCTCAAGGACTCCGTGACCAGCTTGCTACGGCCAACGAGACCGTCCGACGCTTACGTGCTGACCTTGTTGCCCAGAAAACGAGTTCTGGTGCGTTTACTACCAGCCCGGCCCGAGGATTAACTAACCTCAGGCTGTCTTGCGCCATCAATAGCACGAAAAACAGATGACCTAAAGAAAACTGTCCAAGAACTCACCAACCAGCTTGCTGCATCACAATGCGCTCTGCGCGTACATGAGCAGAAGCATCAGTGTGAAACCATGTTTGCCAGTGGTCGTATATATGATGCTGCGCAACATCTTTTCGAGATCATCAATGTCATGAACGAGGATCTGCAGCATAATGAGTTAATCATGAACTGGCTTGAAGGTGAGTCTCGGTCATTTCGTAGTATGCGTATTTACCTCTGGTCGTCTTCAGATTTCCAACTATGTTGTGTGAAGAAGCTGGAGAACCATGCTGACACAGCCATGAACTCCAAGAACCATGATGCGACAATTAGATACTATTCGAGTGCACTCTCGCTTGGCCTGACGAACGTCAACGATATCATTGTCAAATGCTGCAAGGCGCGAGCAGGTTTACTGGAGGAGGAACTCGTCAGCATTACCAAGGTATAAATTAACTTGCACATCGTACGTATTTGACGGTAGTAATGGTACGATCAGGTTATTGAACATGACCCAACGAACTACAAAGGTTACAAGAAAAAACACTCTGTGTTGCATAGCATGGGCCGCTACAGGGAGGCGTTCAATGCATTCGACATGATGTTGTCAATGATGAAGAATTCGGTGGACCCCCAAGTTTGTGGTAAGCTTGTTGGATCTAATCTGCGTGAAAATACAAATTTATATCGTTTTGATATCAGAGCTTCGAAGTCGATATCTCGATACGACTTCACTCATCCGAAAAGTCGTCCATGATACCATCCGTGACATACCCCGCGTGCTCATCGATACTACTTCTGGTCATCTCTACGATAAGACACAGCAAGCTGCCGCGTTTGAAGAGCTCTCGATCTTCGACGAACTCCGGTCAGCTATGACTACCTACGATCGTCTCGACCATGCACGTATCAAACAAGAGGTGGAAATTTTCTATCAATACGTGATGTTCTCGCACAGGTGGCAGCCTGCCGAGCCGACGTTCCAGATGGTCGAAGGCACCTCGATCTATGGACTTCCTAAATCTCCCACATTAAAGAAACTCATCAATTTCTGTAATGTGGTCCAATCTCGCCATTTCCGGTGGGCGTGGAGTGATACATGCTGTGTCAATCAGGCAGACAAGGGTGTTCAGCAAGAATCTGTCGTTGCCATGTTTCGGTGGTACTGTCGCGCAGCACTCACGATCGTCCATCTCCTTGGTGTTCTCTCAGAGTCACAGCAAGAAGGCGATTTGTGGAGAAGCATATGGAATACTCGTGGGTGGACGTACCAAGAGTACATTGCTTCAAAGTTTATTCAATTTTACACGGAAGACTGGAAACCGTATCTTCATCTGAAATTGTTCAATCATAAGGAATCACCTCTCATTCTCTCGGAGATGGAGCAGGCCACCAAGTTTGCCACGGAGAGGCTTGCCACAATTGAACCGGGGCTAGACCGCGTGCGAGAGAAGCTGTACCTGGCTTCGAAGCGCCAGACGACGCGGGATGAAGATATCGCATACTCATTATTCGGAATCTTTGATGTCTCACTCCCAGTGATATATGGCGAGGGAAATCGAGCAGTCCGTCGTCTCCTCGAGCACATCCTAATGCAGTCGGATGATGTCACACTTCTCTCTTGGACCGGAAACTCAGATAACGCTACCAAAAGCTACCTCCCTTCCGATCTCACTGTATATGACCAAATTCAGCCTCCGCATGTTCCCCAGGCCATAGAAGCAGCCGAGATGAATCAGGCGGTCATGAACTTGAGATCGTCCTTTCCCGATCCCTCTCCAATTGTTGCACTATATGAACGTCTCCTTGATTTCCCATCGCTATATCTCATCTCTGGTCGGCTTCGACTCCCTGGACTCGTCTTCCACTTGACTGATTTCGCCCGTCTCGCGACACCCGAATCCGACTCGAGCATCTACATTTATCATGCCTGGTCATCAATTCTCGGAGAGGTACGGATCGAGACCAGAGACAACTTACTCGAAACGCAGCGTCTCGTTCTTGTTCATCCGTGGATCAGTCCCTTGCTAGACGAGGATTTCTCTGGACACGATCCTCTGTTTGATCTAGAAGCGCGCGCGCTGCGGATCCTCGTTCGGCTTCGGCAACCTTTTGGTGCACTGCTACTAGCCTCGCAGAAGCGAGGGCAGTACAAACGCGTGGCGACAGACAGTTTCATCCAGGTTCAGATTCGGGCGGAGACGTCGTTGAATGAGTTGATGGCGAGCATTGGTACGGTCGACGTGCAGTAATCAGCTTTAGATTTTAGGATGACGCATTTCGTTACATATCTTTCGGGCGGGCCGTTAGTGTTTCCCTTGCGTAATCCCCTACCAATTCAACAAGACGAACCGTTTCAACCGGGAAGATCATCTCATCGAGGAGAACTACTATGACTCCTACGATGCAGCAGCATACCTCTGTAAGGTACGTCCCAATTCGGTCCGATAGCGCCACCCGTGCACTCTCGTTTCTTTTCCTTTCATCCTCCGTTGTCGTGGTTTCTTTCTCCTTTGTTACGCGACATGGTTTCACAAGTTTCTTTGTCTAGTAAGTTGCACCACCCTCTCGTGCCACTCCTCTCTACATATATAAGGCCCTGCGTCCTCGTTGCATAGTATCATCGAGTAGATCCCCCATTTCCATTTCCATTCACGTTCCCTCGTCCAATCGATCATCGTCGCAACTGCCCGTGCTCATTTCATTGTCCACTCATCGTTCTTATCACCTCATCTCTTATTCCGTGTCTCGTTTATATATCCTTTCCTACACTCTTTCGAGGATCAGCCGAACAGTTGGCCACCCCAACCCCGCTCCTGGTCGATATACCCGATTCACAATTCTTCTAACAATCTGGAGACAGGTTGCCTTGGGAGCGGAACCAATACTTATTGATGCGCCGTTCCCAGCAATGACAGGAAATCCAACCACTCTGTCAGGTGAGGAATTACTATACCATTATCTGTATGGTCCGCTGATCACCAGGAATTTTGTCCCCAAACTGTCACAAAAAAGCACCTCCGCCGAGCTCGGAAACACCATCGCCTAACTTGTGCACAACAGAACTGCGCCCAGCTGCCAGCATTTGGACGGGAAGTGGAAGCGGAAACAGTCAGAAAAACAGTCATGGTCGTTCCACAAAAAGACGACGAGCGAAGGAGGGCATGGTAAGTTTCACGATCATAGCGTACATTTTGTAACCTTACGCTACCTGATCCACAGCAGGGCGATTGTCCATCCGGGCCTGTCCATCAGGAGTAGTATATGCAGGGTTTGCAAACAAAGGTGAATCTCTCTTGCCCCTTTCTCCCTTTTCGATGACACTGATCCTTTCGGATTATCTCGCAAGGACGTTTTGAAGTGACACGTCCGTGATCGGCACGAGGACCTCAAATCCGAGTGGGACAGGTCCAGACCCGAGCCTTGGCAAGGCAACCTTGAGGATAAGTTCTAGTAGTGTTGTATTTCAGAAAAATTTCCGATGCTGTATTATTCTCAAGATTGGATAACACAGGGTCAGAAAAACCTGCAATACATATATTTGCCTTACAGTAATACATGTTAGATCGATCGCACTGCGATGATATCATGAGCACCATTGCAGTGTGTGTGAACATGAAAGTACAGTTATTGTAATAAGTCAACATGACT
Organism: Leccinellum luteum; assembly: GCA_038091855.1. Lineage (NCBI taxonomy): Eukaryota > Fungi > Basidiomycota > Agaricomycetes > Boletales > Boletaceae > Leccinellum > Leccinellum luteum. Next base: position 9,396 of record JBBPPG010001212.1, read on the forward strand.
CGCGTAAATCAACGAGGCTAGCTTCTCGCTATTCATATCTTGATCTCTGGGCACGAGTCTACATTGGAACGGAAGCGGATGTCTGCAAAAAAAAGCGTGTTAGCGAGAACACCTTCTCTCCTTGACTTGATGTAGAACGGTCACGCACGACGTCATTCCAGTCGACCACTTCACGTCATCAGATCCTTTAGTCTTCTCAATCTTGAATAGCGCTAGCATACAGACCATCGCAGACCACAGCGATGCATCCGCGACATGCCTCCCTGGACTCCATGTACCACGTCAGGACGGGGAGACCAATGACTCAACACGATCGAAGTCTAACTTACCAGATCCGACGCCCGAACCCAAATACCCAAGGAACGTTGTCCTCGTTCAGCGTACCATCCTCCCGTAAGAACCGCTCTGGAATAAACACATCAGGGTTCGGATATTCGATCTCATTGCGCAAGATCGCCCTGTGACGTCAATCGACATCGTGTCCCAATACTCGACAAGTTAGGGTCCTTACCAGAGATTTGCCACAATTGTCGAACCTACACTCAGTAGTCAGCCAGTGTTACTACAAGAGTCAAAACGCTACCTTGCGGAATGTAGAACCTTCGGTAGACATCATCTTCAGTGGTGGCGTGTGGAATGCCTAAAATGCTCAACGGAACCACGAGACTGAGGATGGAGAGTGGACGCACCGAAAGGCGTTACCGGATGCCATCTCATCGTCTCTCGCAGTATAGCATCCATGTACGGCAATGATGGTCGATCCTC
>JBBPPG010001213.1:0-10157 GCA_038091855.1 Leccinellum luteum
TCCAATTTGTTGAGGTGTTCGTCCTCTTCTCGTAGATGTTCGTTTGGATGAGTGGTAAATAACTTGTCGTCAAATCCACGTAACAACCTTATGGTTCGAGGATCTCATTGAAACGGACAAAGAGGACACTATCATTCACTCGTTTCAAAAGTCTGGCCGCTGGGGATCCATCAAAATGGTCCACCCTCTTTTCCTCGTAATTCTTTTATTCTGGATTGCATGACTATCGCTCACCCACCGATGTTTTCTACTTTCAGAAGAAGGAGAAACAAATTGGCGACGATGCCAGTGTGCTCGAACAAGAGGACGACGTCGTAGCAGGTAAATCATTACCCTATATTACTATCATTTCATTTCTCGTTCTCATGCAATGCCACCCTGACAGAACTTGGTGCCGATTACTCGATCACAAACTGGCCTGTCAGTGATCACTGCCAGGCATACCTGGAAGAACTTATTTCCGCCGACACGCACAGCATCAATCCACTTCCCGTTTACGACCTCGAGCATTCGCTTATCCCCCCCTCCAAGTATATCGAGATCCTTCCTGGTTCAACTGCAATCATATCATTTGCATTGAACCATCACCATCTTAAGGGGAACAAACGACATGTCTTCAATGCTGTGTGCCGCAAAATGGTTCTTGTACGAAGCTCCGATAAGCTGCCATCAAGTCCATACAAAAGGAGATGTTTCGGGGTGAGACCCTTGATGGATAGCGAAGGGGATCTTGAATCAGACACGGGTGCATCCTCGTCTACTCAAGGTACATTCGTCATCTTTCACTTTTCACAACTCATCTGACTGTCCGTAAAGTCTGGTGGTTCAAATAGTGATGAATTATACTCTTTCTGATCAATTGTACGGTCGTATGTACGCTTCCAAGTCCAAGTCTAACTGTTTTCTTCTTTTATGTATGCTTCATTGAGGTGCTTCATCAAATTGAACTTGCTTTCTTCTACTACTGTGATTATATATGTATTTAAAGTTAACGCTCAACCAGAAAAACAAGGTTTCTGCCGGCGAAGCGCGGCGCTACCCAAGTATTAAAATGGAGTAGATATGCAAAATCGGGTCCACTTTACATAACAGCTTCAAGCTGCAAGCAGCGACAATTTCAGGCGGAGTTGGATGGGCAAGGTCGGCCAATGTGACAGCATTGTCGGACTCCGGCTAATTTTGGGTACGTCTCTCAGAGTGTGCAGTGAAGAGTTGGCGTGAGGTCCTTTCTTCTCTCGTATCCCATTTCACCATTTCTGCAACTGCAATGGCGTTTACTACTTCGAACTTTGCGACGCCCGTGGATGGACGTGCGTTGGTCATCAAGGGTGTGTGTTTTCGTGATTCGGACATTACGGACGGAAGAGTGTCTTTGGATCGACTGCGCCGATACTTCAAGTATGAATCGTTCGGTGATGTCAAATCTCCTCAGTTGCGATGGTGGCCATCCGGTTACTATGATATGTGTTCAGTTCAGATCTATGGCCGAATGTATTGATGCAATGCCCTGTATCCTGTGTGTTGCTTTCAGATCTTCGATCGTTCGCTGATGCGCATGGTGTTGCTCATCAGTCGAGATGTGGCAAAAAGACTTTGCCAGTGCAGATGTCGTTACGAACTCATTCGTGTGTCCGCTGTCCATCTTCTTCATTGAAAGTGCAATTGCGCGTGCCTAATCGAGCTCGCGAACCTCATTCTCCACATCGACGAGACATCCTTCGTCTTGTTATTGACGATCCGTTCATCCGGATGCTCACGCCCCTGCTCGTGCCGTCGTCTCCATCGTTGCCTCCACCCTCGCCGTTCACTTCACCGTCTCGTTTCCCGCCCATCCCGTCGCCATCACCATCACTGTCGTCACACTTTCCGCTCTCTCCCCGCTCCCGATCGTCTGGTATTCCCTCGTCTCGCCATTCGTTCCCGCACACCCCCCCCCCTTTTTTTTTCCGACCGCATCGTCTCGATACGGCGCGGATTGTTTATCTTCGCTTCGGACGGCGTTGGCTACTGTTCGGACCACCCCTTCCCCCTTTGCACACATGACCGGGAGGCCATGATCTAAGTCCTGTGCGGGGGGGGAGATTCTTTCCTTTCATCTCCGTTTCATTTTCGCGTTTTTACCAGACCCCCGCCGTTCCGTTCGTTTCATTTTGTTTCTCGTTTTCATTTGTTATCGTTCCGTTTTCGTTTTAGTTTAGCCGGACTCAGAGACGCGCAACAGACACGGATACCGACACGGAGAGCTCGCATGCAGACCGGTCGCGACGCGCAGCTTGTACTCATTCAGAACTCGACGACCTACACACCACTGACTCACAGTTCCCATTTGCCATTTCCCGGTTGCGACACTGGCACTTCATTCGCCATACCCATCCCTCATCCATCGGCACGTCGTCGTCTCGCGTTCCCCCGTCGTTATCGGCCAAGTCCTGTGCAGACCACCACACTCAGCCACGTCGCCATGCGTACAGTCAGTCACGCCCGACCAGTCCCGTTTCGAGGCACTGTGGTCAGTCACGCTACTTCCTCGGTCAGTCACGCTCTGTTCGGTTTCCAGTCAAGACACGCACACATGCGCTACACACTATCTCGATCATTCCCGTCGTCATCCCCTTCGCTTCAGCTTCGCCCATCAGCTGACTAGGGACAGTCAGTAGCCAAGTCCTGTGCGGTTGTAGAGCGCGACGGCGCTCTGTAGGCGTATGGAGCCCCCGTCGACGTTTTCCCGCGCTCCCGAGTCTGTCCCGAGCTCATTCCGGTCCATTTCCCGCATTCCGAACCCCCTTCTGTCTCCGACTGTTGTTCCGTGTCTATTCCGTGTCCGGGACTGTTTTCTCGCGCTCCCGACAAGGTCGGAACGCTTCGTTATCATTCCCTTTCGTTTTCCTTTCGTTTTAGGACTTATTTACAGTTCGTTTAGCCTTTGTTAGTATTTTTTTTTAGCTGTCCCGAGTGTTCTCGAGGACTATAAAAACCCTGCAGCCCTTTACCGGGCAGTAGTTACGTTTCGTTCCCTCGATTTTCACCATGCACGCATGTCCCGCTCGTCGTTCCTCGCCGTCTCGTCTCGCACACGCACGTTCCGTTTACTTGGTCCGCTCTCCCGCGCTCCGAAGTTTCTTTGGATGAGCAGTGACAATCAACATTTGAAACCGTGCGCTGCACAAAGGTTTCCAAATCAAATCGAGAGTTAGAATCAGTCCCTTGAAATTTGTTGGATCTTTCTATCCTTCGCAAGCTTAAGGATGCTTTACCCAATTATGTTCTACCTACGACGTATAACCAAAATGCATATGAAGGAGCTATACAATTAGCTTAGCTTACTAGTTTTTCCGATCAATGTTATTACATTCGCTCTGTTTATTCATCAAACCGTCTAAAATACCGTACGATGTTCGTGTTGAATGTTGCATCTACACTTGACACTCCAAGTTGCACTTGTCAAACTGGATCCAGGAGCTGCCCGGAGGGCTTTGCTATACGGAGGGCTTTGCTATACCATTAATGAAAGTCCGACGTTTCATTTTTAACACTCTACATCTACAAACACTTGCCATTAACAGGCAAAAGTTCCCGCGCCTCCCCCACTTCGTGGAAGTCGGGGATATGAACTGCTGTAAGAGCTACAGAGGTAAAGGTCCTGGGCAATGCTGTAAGATGGTCCGAGATGGAAGTGAGGTTGTTGGCAAACACGTCATAGTAGGGGATGGTCCCGTTCAGGCACGTCCATGGGTTCTATGTAATCGAACATTTGAGGGGAATCAACTGGTGAGAAGGCAAAGCGGTGTCTACGGACTGGAGAGAAGAGAAGTTCCGACAGATCCACGGGGTACTATTGCTCAAGTTCCCGTCGAAATTAAACATTCTTTGATCTGGAGCCCAGTGCCCGTCTTCCACCCTGCCCCGATTCCGTCCGCCAGCAAGATGGTCTCTGCACGCACATATGCACCAAGGACAGTACGTGCCATGTGCTAGTGAAAGCCAAAACCGGTCTTCGCGGTCCTCCGCCCGACTCCGCGTTACTAAGGGTTTTCCAGGGAATGATCAAGAGACAACTTCCTGAGATTTGCGGGAAAGAGTTGCTTGCTTCCTTTGTTCATTTATTTCTCTCATTGTAGTGGCAAAATCAGGGGAAGGTGAAGGAACCGGATCAAGTGAATTGATGGAGGGATTTCCTGGTAGTGCGAACTGATACATTAAGTTGAATCAGTCGAACCAAGTCAATGGAATGGCATGTTGACATTGCTTACATTTGTACTAGTAGGCTCCCCCAAGGGAATACATTCTTCCGTAGACGGCCGACCACCACTGTGACGTCTCTTATATATCCAATAACATGACAGAGAGGCAGCCAGTAGGAGAAATGCACCCCCTCCCAACGCACCACCTATAATAGTACTAATGTACGTCCCGGAAGATGTTCCTCGACTAGGTGGTGAAGATTCTGATGAAGAGGGGGCCCGGGTGGAGGTTGCTGATGGTGATATGGTAGAGGTTGAGTTCTCTATTGACACATTCGTAGTACTGGACGAAATACCCATGAATAGGATTCAACGCAAACCAATAGAGACAAACCTATAAATTAAATAATCAAACAACATCACCACATTGCTCCCCGCAAGGACGGGCTGAACTATCATAGTATGAGGCCCGAAATCCAAACCATCCTTTCCATAAACCGGTACATTATACTGATAGTCGCTGGTGTTGTCCCGGCTTTGTTTGAACCTGTGAACATTGACGTTGTCCAGTTCGAAATTGATTTCCGTCAACTTGACGAGACCCGGGAGAGCGTTTGCGATGATAAAGAATATGTACAACGCATTTCCTGACGTACCAAATCAGCACCAGAGCAACTAGAACAAGAGATACCTGGGTGTGCACCTGTGAATGAGATCTCAATTGTTGGTACAAAACCGTTAACTGGATAATAGACAGTATCATGCCAAGTTCCACCAAAAGCTAGAACGTGATCTGGACCGGAATGACTCGTTCGGTTATTCCCAATATTCCAAACTGAATTATTGGGCAAGTAATTGGGCACTACAGGACCAGTTAAGACAGCATCGTCGACGGTCACATTGATGATGGCGAGAGCGAAGCTGGCAAAAAGAATGAAGTACACCTGGCTCAGGCTGGAAAAAAGTCTGAATGAAATCATGACGATGAAAAAGGATACTAAGGGTGAGAGGAATTTAGAGGAAGGGCCCCGCATTTCACACAGGAAGTTCCAAGGCAATTCTGGAACCGTCGTTACAGCATTTATTTTGGGTAAGTAGGCATAGCTTGGTTTGAATGCCCATCAAAATTGTTCTAGATGCAATCCGAAAATAATCATTTGATTGTTAGTCCTGGGAATCACGTTCCAGAGGATACAAGACACTGCCACGCACTGGGGCATAAACGGCGTACACAGCTTCCCACGTCCCCAACATTGATATCATTATGATCCAGAAGGACGTGTTAAGTCTGAGACCCACCTCAGTGAAATATTGGGTTTGAGGAGTGCATAACGATATTCAGAACGTTGGTGAGGGGTACAAGCCGTTACCAGACAGTTGTAGTGTAAGAAGTAAGGGCGGCGAGTGACTATGCTGCCATTATACTTATTAACACAGTTTCCTCGAAGTGGCATCAATAAATAATCTCGAAGGAGACGGACTGTGACCTTCGTGTGGCCAAAGACCACAGTCGTATGTCTGTGTGCGAAGAGGGATGCTCGGGCGACCATGCCTGCTTGCTCGTCCGTCTGACACCCGGCAAGCCGCAAGCAATGTACAGTACGGGTTGAGGCAGGTAAGGAAGCGGGATGGTAGTGGTTTCGAGCCTGCCGAGGGAGCGACCCAGATAGATTGATTGCATTTCAGAGTGCACAATTGGGGAGGCTCCCTGCTCGAAGAAGAGGGCCCAACCGCTACCCATTTAGGGTTCCGGCAACCAATCATAAGCCCTATCAAGAGAGTTGGTCAGACTCGCAACCCGAGAGGCGGCTACGGAGATATGAGGGCGTGACCCCGGATAGATTGGTCGCATTTCGGGATGCACAAGTGGGGAGAGAGGCCCTTCCTGTTCGAAGAAGAGGGTGGAAGAGGGAGGAGGGGGAAATTTTCCCGGAACTACTCATGTTGGCCCGTTTTGACTTGGTTTTGACACACTTTTATTCAGGGAGAAGTATTTTTGGCCGCCAGTTCCAGTTCCTCTACGGCAGAGTTCAGTGTTATCTCCCACTCACCTGAAAATAGGACTTACACAGCCACTACGCTTGCGTCATCGGGCCGGTTACAGTCCTCGTTCATGGGATTTTTGCTGGAGGCCATGCTCATTTAGGCTGTGATCGTTCGGCATGGATCGCGTACGTATGCGGCAGTCTACTAAGTAGTCAACGTTTCAAATTTTCAACGTTCAACTTTCACAGTATCGGTGAGAGAAATTGGTCATTAGATCTCGTTGTAGGCCATGGCTGCCCGCCGCCTGATCATGAGTCAGTTTGGTAAAAGGAAACCTTTTACGTGAAGGCTGATTGGCAAAATCCACGTACGTTCTCACTGTGTCGGACTTCTGGTATGTCTGACGTGTCCGGCGGTAGGGGGCGGCATGTTCGTTGTAATTCCACGATCAGCCTGCGCACTGACATATCTCATCGATTATATCGCAGTGGTGAAGTTCGTTTACGAGGGATATGGTGTGGTAGTCCTCCAAAATTCTGATTCGTTTCCCTTTGACCGGCTGCTTCATTCGAGACTATTTGCTATGCGGTTACATCGTGGAACTCGTGCCGGTATGCAGACGAATCTACCCCCACGCCTCGGCATCTCACCCGACAATGTCGGCCCAGTATGCCGGGCTTGCACATATTGGAGTATGGCACCAACTTGAATAATATTGATGACGAGACCTCAGACTGGTCTGCCCAGCGGTATAAAGACCCTCAAACGTTCAACGTCCATCTTTCAAATCCTCTATACACCTAGTACCATTGCATACCCTCACATCTGACAAGTAACTGCAAGATGTCGTTCTTAACCCCCGTCCCCAAACCCGCTTCCCGTCTCGCACGATACCGCGTACTCTCTCCTAATGCATCCATTCGTGTCTCTCCGCTCCAGCTCGGTGCCATGAGCATCGGGGACAAATGGGGATCGTTCATGGGGAGCATGGACAAGGAGGCTTCATTCAAGTTGCTGGATGCATTCTTCGATGCAGGCGGAAACTTCATCGATACCTCCAATAACTAGTGAGTGACTCATGGGGATCGGGTTCGTTAGAGGGTCGTGCTGACCGCTCCGTTGCAGTCAAGATCAGACTTCGGAACAATTCATCGGTGAATGGGCAGAACAGCGTGGTATCAGAGACCAGCTCGTCCTCGCTACCAAGGTCGGTCATCCCGTAGTTTCTGTGCACGCCGTACTCATCCGATCACAAAGTACACAACAAACTATATGCGTGGGGAAGAAGGGGTAAAGCAGAAGGTCCTCTTCACGGGCAACGGTTTCAAGTCGATGCACATGAGCGTTGAAGCAAGTCTGAAGAAATTGAGGACGACGTATATTGATATTCTGTACGTTCATTGGTGGGATTGGGAGACATCCATCGAGGAGGTTATGAATGGTCTCCACACGCTCGTCCAGCAAGGAAAGGTCCTCTATTTGGTACGGGCAAAAATGTGATCTGTACGTTCGAGTTCTCACATCAGTTAACACCACAGGGTATTTCGGATACGCCTGCGTGGGTGGTATCGCAAGCGAACCAGTATGCTCGTGATCACGGCAAGACACCATTCGCGATTTATCAAGGTAACTGGAATGTTATGGAACGCTCCTTTGAGCGGGATATCATTCCAATGTGCAAAGCACATGGTATGTTTGGTGTCTCAGAGCGCATTACAAGACTGTTCATGACCTCGTACAGGAATGGCTTTGGCTCCGTGGGGTGTCCTAGCTGGGGGAAAGCTCCGCAGCGATAAAGACGAAGAGAAACGCGAGCAGTCGGGCGAGAAGGGTCGTACCTTCCCCACTGCGGAATGGAAGCGAAACGAGATGGAGAAGGCGGTTAGCAGAGCACTGGACAAGGTCGCGAAAGAAGTCGGTGCCAAGCACGTCACTTCTGTGGCAATCGCCTATGTGATGCAGAAATCCCCATACGTATTCCCGATCGTTGGAGGTCGCAAGGTGGAACACCTCCAAGCCAACCTCGAGGCGCTCGAGATCGTGCTCACCCCTGACCAAATTCAATATTTGGAGGGCGCTGTGCCGTTTGACCTTGGCTTCCCGAATAACATGATTGTTAGTGGACCGTATATTTCATGTCGCTCACTCCTCTCTGACCGTTTTATACAGGGTGACGGAAGCGATTATCTTCTCTTGATGCGGAATACCGCTTACTTGGAAAAGCAACCTTCCATTCGTCCAATATTACCGGATCTCTCCTAGACGCAGTGAGGAACCAGACGCGCATCATATATGCTTTACCGACAAAGTGTCTTGTTCAGTTCGTTGGGTGTTTCTTAGAATACCTCATTGTCATGTCCATTTCTAGGGTGTAATTACATAATTTCTAATGCTTTGTCTGTGATTCGAGCAGGATACGTTTCGTGGTCGTCTTGCGATACTCATAGCTCCTCTCAATAGCTCGGGCCAATGTATATACGTATAGAAGTGTTTTGTAATCCTACATCACCGAACGCAGAAGGCGCGCGCCGCACATACTACGATACAACACGGTCGAGAAATGCAACAGACCCCACCCAGCAGCGTCCATCTCACTTGGTCACCTCTCTAGGCTCTACGCCTTCCTACCCCCTCCGACAGCACTGCACGGCTGAGAGTCAGAGACGACCCTCAGTAGCCACCGTACGATATGTGCATGCGGACATGCTGCTACATCTCTCGGTGCGCCCCTGACGGACACGGATTTGGCACTGCGCGAGCGTTCCAATTTCCAAGGCTGTGGGCCGCCGAGAGTGAGAGTGACAGAGTTGATTGCGTGACGACGACCTTGAGTTTTGCGCAAAGATGACCATCGTCGACCGTTAGATTGGATGTTTTCCTCTGTGATGCTACATGCACTACTCGACGCGCGCAAGACTGCAAAAGACAAGGAGGTGATGACGTTTATGAAGTGAGGAGAAGAGACGATGCTGAGGAACGCAGGGGCACATAAGATAAATTTGTGGAGCGGAAGGAGACCGCGCACGTGGTTGGTCAGCGATGCGTCTCTCGAATGTCTTCGGGACCCACTCGTGCTGATCCTGCGATCCAGAGGTTACAGAGTACTTATACCCGGTTTGACACACATGCATGTGTTTGCTCGCAGGAAAAGAGCGGATGAAGAGCGAGGCTTCCTGATGTTCTTCATTATTCGACAAGAATCAACGCATACGCAATCCCTGCGTTATACTAGACAAAGACCGTGACATAGAAGGCAAAAAGAAGGCAAAGACGAGCAGCTTGAATTTCAGCTTTGTGCGCTACTCACCCTCGTCTTGTTCCCGGGCAGCCAGTGCTTGACACAGACTGGTATCATCGGTGAGTTGCAACAATCGTACGCTTGTCACCTAGTTTTCTTCCAGTCATCTCGTTACGAAGAGGTCTTCTCTTTGATAAGTTAAGTCTTCTATTTGTATCGCTTTTTTACTGAACTCCCCCACGTTAGGACCCGGGAAGCTGCCCACCAACGGCAAATGGCCAAAATGGCCAATGGTGGTGGATGTCTGCATTGTGAACACCAAGAACCTCTTCTAGGTCAATTCGACGGTGCAGGGACGAAACATACACGAAATCGAGATCATATGCACATTCAAGCATACATGCACGAAGGAGAGTACGTGCTAGAGACCATGTATTGGTGAAAATTAGCACCGGTCGTCGCGATCCTCCGTCCGACTCCACGCTGATAAAGGTTTTCCAGGGATTGCTCAAGAGAGCACTTGCTAAGATTTGCGGGAACGAATTACTTTCTCGCTTCGTTCATTGATTCCTTTCATCATATCGGTATAATTAGGGGAAGGGGAACGAGCCTGAGCAGGTAAATCGACAGTAAGATTTCCTGGTGATACGGACTGATACATCAAGTTGAATCAGTCGAACCAAGTCAATGGAATGGCAGGTTGACATTGCTTACCGTTGTATTAGGCGTCCTCAAGAGAATCCCTTCATCCG
>JBBPPG010001214.1:0-10155 GCA_038091855.1 Leccinellum luteum
ATCGCCGACCCGCCCCAGGCACACCCGCCACAACGTCGGGCAGCACCACTCCAGACCCCGTTGCCCGCCCGTCGCTCTTAGCCACCGCCAAGAGAGAGGCTGCCAAGCGCGGTCTGTACGCACACTTTTTCAGAGGGCCCGTGTTGGGTCCAGACGACGAGGCTCCCCCGGCGGCGGCGTCTCCAACTCCAACCCCGTCTTTTGGCGAGGAGTCGTCTGGATCTAGATTTAGATCGTTAGTTTCCGCATTTACGCCCGAGGTGGCTGAACGTGTCGGCAATCGAGACGAGGTCGGAGAAGCCAAGAAGAACAAGAAACGGAGATCGAAAAACGATGGGGAGAAAATGCAGCAGAGGGAGCGGAAAAGGTTGAAGAGGGAGTACAAGGCTGCGAGAGCTGCTAAGCGGGCGGAGAAAGCATTGAAGAAGCAAAAGGAGAAGGATCCACTAGACGGTGGGGATCAGAAAGACCGAAAACGACAGGACGAGGGGATAGGATCGAAAGGAGATGGATCGAAAAAGGCCCGCAAACACCTGCCGAAGTCAGGGGCTCGTCTGAACCTAGAAAAGTGCACACGAAGAACGCTTGCGCCAACTAGCGGACAGCAGGAAACTTCACATGGACCACATAGCAGTGATGTCGTCCCCGCGTCCAAAAAGAAGAGAAAGCAGAAGGATACCCCATCCTAGATACTTCTCATGTCGTCGTTGGGTACGATATGAACAATGACTTATGCGGATTCATTATTCTACATGGTCCTGAACAAAAACAAGGTTTACTACGGCCGTGTCATAGAGCGAAACAACTGCGATGGGGAATGTGCGATGGTTGTGAAATCGGAAACCGTGGTGGGCATGGCATGTGTCAAACAGTGCTATTAATCTCATCCACGGACGCCCCTCCAAGCACTCTGCATTGCGATACGGCGTGCCTGTGTTGACCGTTAGTGTCAGAACGCTCGATAGCGATGTGGTGCCAGATACCTGATCTAGAGATATCGAATCCTCCCGCAATTCGACCTTCTGTCTCCCATTGGTATCGTCATCGTCATCATCATCGGCATCGAAAGCTGCCCTTCCACCTGCATTCCTGATGCCTCCAAACGCAGCCTTGCCACCTGCCAGCGAGAATGGCGTCGAAGCGACCGCAGTTCCAAACACGCTGGCATTTGCTGGCGCACCAAAGGCCGCAAAGTCGGTGACAACCTTTCGTGGTGGAGAAGCAGAGGTGACGGGCGAGGTACTCGGAGTGGCCGTCGGCTTAGTCGGTGTCGTTCGTGAGGGAAGATGAGGAGCATAAGAATACGAATACGAGCTTCGGTTGGCCGCTTGCCGTGCGAGCAAATATTTGTCCGTGAACCGCGTCCCGTACACCTAACGAAGCACATCAGTGTACCGACACCCGTCCAATGGATTGAGGAATATTTCACTTACTCGCTTGAGCTGGGGTCTGGCCTCTGCCAACGTCGGAGCGTGCATAAACACGGAGACGTTATGCGTCGCCTCTGGCGATTCCTTGTAGATGCTTTCGATCACCACCTTCTTCGTGCTCTCGTTCCTAAGCAGCAGTTTCTCGTGCAGTTCACGAGCCACGTCGTCCACACTCTCGTTGTTGCCGAGTATCCGGTGCGCAACCGCCTGGCCTACTTCGCGCACGAGTCTTTCCATATCAAGGTTCTCGAGCACGCTTCCAACGATCGCATGCGAAAGGAGATCGGCGGTGGTTAAGGGGAGCATGAGACCCGAGGTGATGGTTGTGATCGCTTGGTAGAAATCGGTCGCATACTGTGCGTGTCAGGGTTTTGGGTCAGAGCCGAAGGGCAGAGGGCAAGAGAGAGTGCGTACAGAATATCCGCTAAGCGCTGGCTCACAAGCGACGAAGAACTAGGGAGAAAGGTAGTGAGTGAGACGGGACGAAGGAGAAGAAGAGATGGCAGTCTTGCCAGCGTTATGCCACGGCTCGCCATAACACGAGCGACCTGCAGTGGATCGTTCCCATCGGGTGAACCCTCGTCAAAGCCTGAACGATACGCGTGAGGTCCGACATGGAAACCAGTGCAATTCAAACCCACCATCACCATACTCGCCAATCCCATGAGGGGGTGCATCAGCGATGAGGACCACCATCTTGCTCGCATGATCTCTCCACTCCATGTTCAACACCTCCGCCAGGGCAGCTGTGACGGCTTCAGGGCCGTCGCCGCCGCCTGAAGCATAGAGGCCTGAGAGGTCCCTGTGGACCTTGCTGATGTCCGACGAGAATCCAAAATTCTTGACGATGTATGTATGGTCCTGTGGTGGGTGGTCGCGGAATGCCACAAGGCCTACACGCAGATCTTCTGGGGATTGGAGGCGGCCAGACTCGAAGATGTGAGCGCAGATTTCTTCAATGTTTTTCGTTGCGCTGGAGATATAAGAGCCTTGACTGCCTGTACAGTCCTGCACAAATACGAGGTCGCTGGGTTGTCGAAACGCGGGGGAGTGCAGAACAGTCAGTATTCCCCCTGAATACCTCCTCGGACGAAAGAGACGCACAGCATTTTGCGCCCGTCGTCATAATGCTGCTGCAACTGAGGCGTGGGCGCCTGTTGGGTGTTAGCGTCGAATTCCATATCCAAGTCCATGTTTTGTGTGTTGAGGTAGTCGTCGTGTACAGAGATGAATCGCAGGCAGTCGCGCTTGGGCGTTGTGTGTTTTGTACCTGCACCAGGCGGCGACCTCAAGGCAATCGCGGATCTCCCCTGTCGGACATCGGATCTCGTGAAATGCTAGGTCTATAGGGTAGAAATGTAAAATAAAAAAGTATATCGATCAAGGATCCCTTCTACCGATCAGCCATGTAGCCCAAGGTGATGTCCATCCAGGCAGAACAGGACCACCCGGCCTCAGCCAGCTGCGGTACAACATCACCAACCCTGCGCTGACCCCACCCAACAACGCGGTTATCGTTACATACATCCGGAGCCGCTCCGACGCCGTCAGTGCTCGATCTGGCCCTCCAGGTATTGCCGTGTGACTGAATTGTAGGTCATCTGACTGCTCTCAACCTATCAAAGGCGGCCACACTCACGGGTTCATCGCAATACTGCACATCACGTGGAAGACGTCCGCTGTTTGCCCCGTTTGAATGCTCACCGCAACAGGAACTTGAAGACCTAACCGGCGGCAGTATACGTCAGGTTGGACCTCGTGCCGCTGGCCATCGTGTTTAATATAACCAAGAAGCCAGTCCATTAAAACCACTCACCTGCTGCGCAAGGTCAAGGTCGGATTTCGTGGCCACGAACAGCGTGGGTATGTGGTCTAGGTTATATTGTTGCTTTAAAATGCGTGTCAGATCACGAACGAATACTGAGGCGTGTCTCGTACCCGCAGATTACTAATGTATGAGAATGAATTGGTATCGCTCGAGTCGTGGACATAAACGATTAGATCGGCGAGGTCCCTCTTCTTCGATGACCGTAAGGTTTCATCTTCGTATTTTGAACCAAATTCTTGTAACTGCAAATGATATGGTCATCTCCCCATCAGGTCACATGAAATTAAGCTTACCACGAGGTACTTTTCGGAGCCGTCGATATCCACAGCATTGACAACACTAAACACCTTGCTTGTCGGCTCATATGCTTCCTTAAATGGTTTGCCAACAAAGGCGCGCAGTAACGACGTCTTCCCCGACCCGGCTGCACCGCAAACATAGCACAAGAACACGTTTCGCGTGACTTTGCCCTTTTTACGGTCGGCTTTTCGTGGCCGAGTGGTAAGGAGGGCACCCGTACGTTGTTCGTCTGGATATCCGAGGTAGGCAAGATATGCCAGGGTGGTTTTGTGATCGAGCAGCGTAGTCATGCTAGAAATATTACGTCGGACAGCGCACTCGATAATTCGTATGTGCATACCTCCATTGAGCCAACCATCCCTGTAGAGTAACAGCGCCAGTATCATCCACAAGAGTGGTGTCAGGGAACTTTTGGCTCGCCCAGGGGTTCCCTGGAGAAGTACTGAATAGCTCGTCAAGTTCCATAGTTTTCAATGCGCCATCTTGATCCTGCAGACGATGATCAGCAGAATCTTGGTGCGTCGATGTTGGCTGATAACTTGCCTTGTCAAATGTCTCAAAGATATCAGTGAAAAATCGGTATCCTTTGGGGCTCAGCTCAACAGAGCAATCATGCGGAACATCGAATCTAATCAATACGTTAAAACAACGTAGAACCCATATCTCATGTGTCAGACTGACTTTGGAAGGAGGAACGACTCAGTAAGCTTCAAGTCTTCACCATATCCAAACCTTCGAAGCACAGTCCAAGTGGTCTCGAGGCGCCCGCGTTGTATGAAGATGGTGTGAAGATACAGAAACCCGGCCTCAGTTAGACCGTTGTCCCGAACACCACCTTCGGCATGTTCGCGCACCATGTCTTTGATGCCTTCTAGCTCCTGCAGTTGTAAAGGTGCATCGAAGCATTTGCGCTAGAATGGAACGAAGCTAAGCTACGGTGTGTGACCAATGGTCCGAAAGGAAGTGGAACCGACCTGGAACTCGTTCAACTCCGTGGGATCCAGAACTCCGTCCTTGTTTGTATCGCAGAGCTTGAATATCCGTTTCAAAGCGTTGATACATGCAGGTTTGAGGACCTAAGAAGGCTGAGGATCGGAAAAAATAATCTTCGAGAAGGTGTTATGACGTACGTGTTCTCGCGAGTCGTACAGGGGAGCGGTAGGATGGAGCACAGCTTTTTGTGCAAAGTAGAACACTTCAGAAACGTTTAGAGGCATCTTTGCTGAGCACTCCACGCAAGTCTCGACTTCCTGGGAAAAATATCTATGCCAAGCTCGGAAAGAAGAAAGGGGGCTTGCCTTGAACTCGTTCATAATAGGTACGATCTCGTCCTCAAGAGCTTCATTCGTCACCTCTCCACCTCGTAGGTCGATCTTGTTTCCAACGAGTATGACAGGCACCTGAGGCAGTATGAGGAGAGCTTTGTGAATGAAACAGAGGGACAGACATTGACACCTAGTTGGCGGAAATGAGGGAGCCAAAATGTAGGTATACGGTCGAAAGAGTTTGGGTTGTCGATGGCGTACACGACACATATGACGTGTGCCTTGCGTATCTCTGATTCAAGGTGGTGTCTGTCCTGTGGTCCGGCTTTGCGGGAGATGGGGAAGGGAAACGGCGAGAAGTTAGATGCACCTACCAGCGGAATCAACGATATAAGTAGTCACGTTCTCTGGGGTGACTTCTGGTGGGATGGTCACCTCCGGGACGACGTGCTGAACCTGGAAGGAAGTGAGCAGGAGAGCGGGGTCGGAGCGGGTGAGAAGACATGCGTGTGGGACGAAGGCTTCCTTTATGAGAGACGTAATGATAGTACTCTTGCCTACGCCGTCTGTCTGGATGGTCAACGAGCGATCAGAACATGACGACGGATGCGCTCACCGTCGCCGACGAGGAGAATTCGGACATCACGTCTCATGACGTTCAAGGCTTGAACCTTTGTATTATGTCAGCACATAGTAAGTACTAGATGTTGAACGTAGATGTGCTCATCCTCATCATCGAGCACCTCAACGCCGAAGACCTTGCAAGTCTAGCATCCACCTGCAGGCTCTGCCATCACGTCGTACGTCTTCAGAGACAGGTCAGAGTTCCATCGCTCCTATTTTCTAGCCAGGTACACGACTTTGGTTGGTCCATATTTCTTAGAAACAACCATGAGAGACATTCCCTCACCCTCCGCTGCTCGCGCTCCCGATGGTCTGCTTTTGCACAGGTCCGCTACGACGCTCTCGCAGACAGAGCTTGGCCGCGTGCCAACTTCATTGCGCGTCCTCTCTCCCGTCCCTGGCACGGAAATCTGCAACCCTCCATCGCCCTCTCTGCTTCCACGTTATTAGTCGCCGCTGGCTGTGTACTTTACTCCTACTCCGTACAAGACACCTCCGATGCATCCCCGTCTCGCATCGTCTTCGAGCGCTCGTATGCCTTTACTTTAGGTTCCGCCACAGTCCAGCCTGACATCACTAGCGTGGCATTTCTTCCCGACCACAGTACAGCATTTCTTGGCTTCGAGAATGGAACCGTCGAACAAGTTTGTCTGCCTCTTCTCCACCGATCCCGCGACAGACAACGCATCGAGATCGAGCGCACACCACATAGTGTTTTCCACCACCACGGTGCGAATGTCGTACAGAGCATATCCTGTGCATCACATACCCTCTTATCCCTCTCTCAGTGGGGTTCAGTCTTCCTCACTAACCTCGGGACCAATTCTGCATCTCCCGCTTCCGTCAACTTGGGTACAAAGAGTTGGACAAGTCATCTTTGCATGTCGTCCTCTTCTCCATACGCCGTATTCGGCACCATGTCCCCTGCACCTCTTTCCCTTTACTACATATCTCCAGACGGTTTCTCCTCCACTCCTTCGATCACCCTCCAGTCCCTCAGGAACCGCCCCTCGGCCGTGTATGGCGTCACATGCGCCCCACCTTCCTCCCCCCTCGGTCCTTCCGAACAAATCATCGTCTCGGGTTGGTACGACGGCCTAGCCCACATATACGACCTCCGTGTTTCCCACCATTCACAAAGTTCCCCGACCTCCGATTCTGCCTCACCACCAACACTCCTTCCTGTCCTTACCTTGAGAGACCCTTGGTCACCTGAACCTATATATTCCGTCTCTTGCGGTGGAGGCAACGCCAGTTTCGTTGCCGCTGGAACGGCCCGACACGGCCTCATCGCTTTCTGGGACGTTCGTCAACCATCGCAAGGCTGGAGCGTGCATGCTCCCGGGAACGATTCATCACCTGTATATTCGATCGTTCTCGAGAGCTCGAGGCTCTTTGGAGCGACACAAAGTCGGCCATTCGTCTATGATTTTGGTCCTGGGGTGACAAAGGACACGTATCCCCCGATCGCTCATACTGGTCCGAACGCTAGAAGGGGGATCACAGAGGATAGACTGAAACTCGAGATGAATGGAATCGGGTATCACGTCGCAAAATATTCCCATCTTCGGGCACGCGTTTTTTGAATTGCGTCTTTGCATGAATCAGAGCACCATACGCTCAGCCACGCGGACTATTTTCGCAATAATCGTACAGCCGTGCTCATCCTGAAATATCTACGTTAATGCTGGTCAGGCTGCACTGTGTGTTTTTCCTGGTGCTCGTAAACTAGTAATTTTCCTCCACTTTTAATGGAAATATCCTGCATGTGGTGCATGCAAAGTAGGAATGACTCGTGACTCGCCCCCCAACGTCCCGAGTGCAGGCATGGGCCCGCGGATGGGTCCCCGGCCACCAGGTTGCCTTGGTCTGTCGTTGATAAATGCAAATCGCTTCTGTAATCGGTCATGTGTATGAACCTGTGTAAAGTATATGGTTGCAGGACTTGCCTTGCCATTCTTTATCTCGACCTTGACGCCCCTTTCTTCCAAGTGCATCAAGTAATGCCTGAAAACCATACAACTAAATCCTTCGAGGACTTTATCGTCGTATGCCGCGTTCCGCCATTGCTTTTGCAGAATATACCCCACCTCTGGAACCCGTCTTCGATCTTCCTCAGGGAGCTCGTGTAGGTCAATCTGGTAATCGCACAGCGGTAAGGGACACCACCATCGACCGTCTACGTCCGGTAAGAGGGCCGGCAGCTGTAGCTGCCATGGTATGTGATCCACTACCTCGTCTTCATCATCGTCATGTTCTTCGTCGTTCTCCTCCACATCCGAGGGCTCCGAGAAATCCGATGCGTATACTGCACCACCTGGGGCATCCCCCTCGCTGCCAGAACTCGACGAAACACTCGCTTTCCTGTAGCGGGGTGGCCTGGCCAGCGCGATTTCGAGCTTGCGGGTCAGAACCTTCTTGGTCTTGCCGATCACCGGCTGTTCCCTGGCCAGTCTCTGCGCGAGTACGTTCTTGCTTTCAGGCTGCACGTCTTCCTCAGACGATGATCCTTCCTCGGAGGATTCTGCTTCTGTTACTGCTCTCTGTCCTACACCCCAACCCCACGTCACACCCTGCCTCGCAGCCTCCTTCCTTTCCTTATTCACTCTCTTTGCAAACTCTTTCCAGGACGAGATATCGAATAGATGCTTCCTCTTCACCTCGTTGTGCGTGATAAGCCAATCAGCCTGTGCAGCGAACAAACCGAGTATCTCGCTCGTGTGAGGTTTGAGAAGGTGACGCGGTATCACCGTTCTTCCCATCTCGTCCACGTCCGAGTCTTCCTCGTTGAAGATGAGTCGACGATGTTTGTCTTCGGGCAGACACGCATACCCAGCGAGGTATTTCTCGACGAACCATATCGGCGTTCGCTTCGACGCGGGAACGTACGGAAATTGTTTGCTGATCTTCTCCATGAGCGCCAGGAGTCGCCAGCGCCAAAAGAAATTTTCAGAGAGCGTGTAGGTTTCGACGTCCATGGTGGCCACCTGGTACGTACGGCCGCTAGCAGAACGTTCGTCGGAATGATACGTCATCGTGAACTGCGCCACTCACTGGGCTTTCGAGCTCCACAAGAGGCCGTTTGGCGCAAGGGAAGCTAAATGTATGTAACGTCAGTCTCGATGTCGGACAACCCGGCAGCAACAACGCACTACGCACACTGCATAAAAGTTGCTGGCATGTTCTTCTCGCCCTGAATCAGTACCGTCAGCTTCGTCTCGTCCTCCTTTCGCCACGTGGAGTCTCGGGATTTGGTGAGCAGCCCGCCGTCAAAGAGACCCTCCAACGTGAGCTGTGGCGGCTGCCGTTCCCCCTCTCGCAACGCGCGTTCTTGGGCGCGCAGGTTGAGCTCGGTTTCGACGGTCTTGAGCCCGAAATCAGACAGCCATTCGGGATTAGTGATGTTGAGAACGCCACGGAAGCGGAACGTGCGGTCGTCCTGGCCGTCCAAGGGGTGCTCAGACTCGTCAAGGCTGTAGGGATGAGTCGTCAGAACTGGGAAGCCAGCCGACAGCCGTGGCCATACCCAATGAGATGACCGTCGTGTTCGAGCATGAACGAGTACAAGACGAGTTGGATTCCGCCTTTCATCTGACATATTGTTTCGTGCAGGATGTCATGGTCGCGATACGGGCCCAAAGGCTGTTGTAAAAGTTCTTCAAGAATCTTGCGATGGATCACCATGCCAATGGTTTGTGGTGTCTGGTTTCAGCGTGACACTGAGTTGAGAGTCGATGAAATTTAGTGAAAGAGAACTCGTTCTGACAGATGTCGGACATTACTAGGAGGGTAATGTCCCAGACTGAGATTAGTCACTTGTGCAATAATCTTATCATGGACAATAGTATGTGGAACCGAGGTTGATTACTGTGTAGCTACTTCCGCGCAAGCGTACAAGACAGAAACAGGTGTAACAGTAAATGATATACCAAAGTATGCAATGGGCTGATGTTTGATGAGATATCAATGGAGAGTAACATGCTTCAAGGAATTAGGTAGATGGACGGTTGACAGAGAACAATGAAGAGAGACAAACCGAGATTATATCATAAACAGGACAACGAGGTAGAAGTCGAAAATGAGATATTTGACAGCCCTAGGAGCGTCGAGCACATTAGGAAGGCAGATAGTAATGTCCGAGAAGATTAGGCAGCTGTGGGTTGTTGCGCCTGCGAACGTGTTGCCCAATTAAAGAGGTGACGCATGTCACTTGTTGGTGGAGTATCAGCCGGCTGCTTGGGTTCAACAAGCAGACTGCATCAAGATCATAGTCAGTGGAGCTACGTTTCAAAGGTTAGCTTGGGACGGACCTCCTCCTATATAGGTCTTGAAGATCGCCATGGTCTTTAGAGTTCTCGAAAGCAACATTCAGGTATTCTTGGACTTCGGGGATCTTCTTGAGATTGTAAGGTACTTGGAAGCGCTGCATATCTATCAACGAGATCTCAGTAATTCTACACCATCAAACGGGGTGACAAATGGCTGACCTTGAACAATGCGAGCCAGCTTGTGGTATTTGTTGAAATTCAGTAGTTTTTTGCCAGGGACCAATGGTGAATCTCGGTACGAAGGATTACCCTCTCGGCAAAACGTCACGTCTGTCAAATAAAGTCCTGGTGACGCGATGCGGTGAGTACTTTGGTACTCTGCCATGTAAGAAGTTAACTTTACCCAAAAAAGGCACGGCAGGCGGGGCAGTATTCCGAAG
>JBBPPG010001215.1:0-10148 GCA_038091855.1 Leccinellum luteum
ACCCACAACTCATCATTCCCGGTCATCCCTTCGACCGGCTAGCAAGAAGGACGTTACGTGTCGTAACCGCATCGGCTCTCCATTGCCGACGTTGACTGCCTAGACCGTTTCGCATGTTCGTGTCCCACACGTTGCAGCGGGATCGAATCGATATCGGTTAGCTTGACACATACGCTTCCGAGTTTCGTCGAAAGCGACTTCAAGGCAGGGCAGAATAACTTGAAGTAGGTTCAAGTAAGACATTGACTTTGTCAGCGACGCAACGCGACCGCGCCGCCAGTGACCGACTCGGACTCCGCCCTCACGTCGGACAATGGGTCGCAAACGACAGCGCTCGCGCGCTGCCCCAACCGAAGAAGACGACCAACCCGAGTCTACCCAAGATCCCAGCGAGGATCAAGAAGTGGAGGATATAGACGTGGAAGAGGTAGAAGAGCAGGAGCAAGAGGAAGAGGAAGAGGAAGAAGAGGTGATCACCGAGGAGCGTCAGAGAGAACAAGATGTCTGGGACGCGTTCAAGGAGGAACACCATGAAGGTCCGTACCAGTATGCATCATTTCCTCGCCATCATCTCACCGGCACGACTGGCTACACATGCATAGTTCTCGAGCAGCTACCGTTGTCGTTGCATCGCCAGTTCAAGTTGATGCGCGAATTGGACGGCCACAGCGAGGGTGCGCGTCCGCGTGCTTTCTTTTGTTCTCTCTGGGTCTGACCTCATGTAGCGTTCCATGCAGACATTTTGGCGTCCGTTTGTCAGTACATTCACCTGCGAGAGAGCTTGGCGGCACGATTCCCTCAAGACGCACCCTCGCACCCAGAGGGAGTTCTATCCAATGGCAACGGCATTGACGCAAATAATATGAACATCGACGAGGGAGGCAACACGTCCGACCTACCCGCCATGCAAGTCGACGACGACCCAAGCACGCACCCGGACCAACCAAAGCCCAGTGGGGCGACCCGCAAGCTCCTTCAACATATCGCCCAAACGTCGGAAGAAGCCATCCGAACAGCTGAGGAGAAAGTGAGCATCGCACAGACCGCCTACGAAACGGTGAGGTTGCACTTTCTCGCACACTGACTTACGCTCACGGTTCGATAGGTAGACCGCCACATCCGCCTCCTCGACCAAGCTATTAAAGAACAAGAGGCCGCTATATCTCTCGGCGTTCGTCCCGGCACGCATCTTGCCCCGATCCTTCTCCCAGACCTTGTTGTCCCTCGATGGGCGCGTCCCCCGCGCGTTGAACACAGTCCCGTTCCGTCGCTCTCTCCCGAACCGGAGCTGTACGTAGAAGAGCCACCCGCCCTCGAGCTCCCCCCACCACCACTAAAAATACCCAAGAAGAAAAAAAAGGTCCCGCCCAAGCCTCCTCCCAAAGCCGAGAATTTGGAGGAGGCCAATGGACCGCTCGAGGTCATTGGCGGGGAAGAACCCGCGGCGAGCCGGACGCGCCGCACGGGGGTTCGCTTGACAATTCCTGCGCAAGCTCCTCCGCCAGCCCCTGTACCGAGCGTTCCCGCGGACCCAAACGATGAGCGATATTGTTACTGCAACCAGGTGTCGTTTGGAACGGTGGGTGTCACTCTCGCTGATTGAACGGACGCTTACTCTGCTGGAATGACCTTGCAGATGATCGCATGTGACTACGAGGGGGGTTGCAGGTTGGAATGGGCGAGTCGTCTTTTGCCGTTACCGCGACCGTTGTGTTGACAACCATACCTAGTTTCATTTGGGATGTACTGGACTTGCGGAAGTGCCGAGCAAGAAGACGAAATGGTACTGTCGCGAATGCAAGGCCAAGATGACACAAAAAGGAAAATCGAGAACGTGAATGCGAATAATGATATAATACAGTGAACGAATTACAGGAACTCGACTAGTCGGCGGTGACGCTCATGTTCAGCTTGTTGGCGAGGGTCTCCATGTATACCTCTGCAGATTGGATATCAGCCAAGGGGAAGGGCTCAAGAGAGAAAGTTACCAGTTTCGTGCCGAAGCTTCCAATACTCGGCAAGGAGCTCTCTGAGTTCAGCCTCGCTCTTTTTGAGATGTTCGGCCAACTGAGGGGTGGGTGAGGGGTGCGGGACGGACGAAAGATGTGAAAGGTACCTTTGCTTCGACGTCATCAGCCTCTTTTCGGAGATCTTCCACGAGTTTGTCGTTGTCGCGTCGTTCAATGTCCATTTGTTCGTATTCGCGTTGAAGTCGTTCAATTGTATGCTGGCTTGCGAGACGCTTGTCTTCTGCATGCCTCTGGGCCCGATCGAGCTTTTCTTGGGCATTCGCAAGCTGCCTGTGCACTCGCTAAGACGGAGAGGATGAGGAGAGGGAACCAAGGGCGACGAGTATGGAGAGACGTACCTCCTTTTTCATTTGGAGTTCCATCCGTTCGATCTTTTTGTATTCCAGGCTGTCTTTGACGTCTGCGAGTTCCTTTTGAGAGCTCTCTAGGAGCTGTGTTTCTTTCTCGATCGTCTGTAGTTGTTCTATGCACCCGCGCACGTCCTTTGGAATGCTCTGAGGTGAGGGAGGAAGAGAGAGAGAAAGAGGGTACCTTTTCGATGTTGGTGAGGACCGCGATCTTTGCCTGGAGGTCTCTGGCCTTTGCCTCGTGCATTGCAAACGATTTCTTGTCCTCGATGGCTGTGGTAGTCATCGTAGAGATATTTCGCCTGATTCTGTCTGGGCTCTGCACGATCCTGCTCCTGGTGCGCTGAATGCTGTCGAGCATGAGTGATGTTTCCGAGTTGATGTTTTCCTTTTTCACGACGAGGTTTGACTTTTCGACCTTGAGTGCCTCAATGTCCTTTACGACTGCTTGGGTTGTCTCCTTCGTGGCCATGAGATGAGCTGTTATGGCTGCGTTTTCGGCACGGAGTTGTTCGCACTTTGGCTCGTCTTTTGCGCGCTGTGCCCTGGAAGTAATCAGGATGGGGCCAGAAAGTGGAGATGAACTTACTTGAGGGCGTCGAGCTTGTGCTGAAGTGCGACGAGGCGGTGGGAGACCTGCTCCCTCTCCTCGATTATGGCGGTGGACTGGTCGCGTAAGCCGGCGACGAAGGGGGTGCACTGTTCTGCGAACTTGACAAAGTTGATGAACGCAGAGAGGATGAAGCGGGTGCGCTCCGGGTCTGGGGAATAGAGGTCCTTTGAGCTAAAGTCCATGATACGGGCAGCGCCGGCGAAGCGTGCGAGGTGATAGACGAGCAAGTTGTGCGCGATGCTGGACGCGTAAATGTCCTATAAGATGTAAGGATCACTGGATGGCCCAGAGAAGAATACGCACCGTGTTTGGGTCGTTGAGGGATGCGAGCGCGTTCTGTACTGGCTCGTGGAGGACGTCGGGTGTGATGGAGGTGACTTGCTCTAGACATGCGGTGTACACGGCTGTGACGAAATCTGAAGAGGGTCGTGCGAGCTGTTCGTTGCTTACTGATAGACCCCAGTCTGAGAGTGCTGCTATTATCTCTGCGATCGGCATATTCGGGAACCAATACTGTCCAGACATGATCGTTTGGGATCAAGTCGCGATCACGTGGTCGTTTTCATTAGTCTACGTCACCGGATTCGACATTCACACACTCCCCAGGTCGGTTCAATTATGGAGTCGAGAACAACAGACACGAACAATTGAAGGGGGCCGTGAGTCATTCGTTCGTCATTGTTTTCGTTGTGGACTCGACGCTAATGTTAACCTCGACGACGTTGGCGCTGGCAGCTTCTGGAAGTCTGGAAGTACTATGCCTTACCCCCAGTTCGGCACCTACCCCCAGTTCGGCGTCACAAATTCACAGGAATGTCACACAGCTAGACTCCGGCCGTTCTGATGTACAGCAAACAAATTGTCAATTAAGTAGGCTATAGATACTAGTGAATTTATATACTGGCGGTGTGGTACCTAATTAATGGGCATCTGCCCAGAACTATAGGTGCTATATGCAGGACAATTAATATGAGGAGTATTCAAAAGGGGAGGCATTAAGGGAGTGTTATGATATGTGACAAGTCCGAGTCTGACTCGGAAGCATAAGGAATATGAGTCATGGTACTATACAATACATACTAGTGATGTTGCTGTTTGATGGGCCTGCCTGTGAATTGTGTGCATGACAAGTCAGAGTTGGTAAAGGGTGAGTGCTAGCACTAGACCATTGATGTGGTCACTGAGCATCTGGCAGGCCACCTGCCAATCTACACCAATCTCAAATCCTATGAGGTTGAGTCACACCATTGGTATAAATATGCTGTAGTATTCCTGGATGACTATATGTCCATGGCTTGGGTAAATCCCATCCAGTCAAAGGACTAGACCATCAAAGTGGTCAAACACTTTTTCACTTATGTCTGCAACCAATATAATGCTCGCATCAAAGGTTGTATGTCTGATGCCAGAGGGGAATTTACCTCAAAGGCTTTTGTTGACTACATGCATGACAACAGCACCCACATTTATCAATCTGCCCCATACACTCACCAGCAAAACAGGCAAGTGGAATAACTGATCTGGCTGGCAGCCAGCTGGCCACTGATCAGGGAACTGGTGAGAGAATGATAATGGTAGATAATGATAGATAATAGTAGATAATACATTATAATCCCTTGATCAACCCCAAGGCTTTTCAGGATTATCTAGGATTATCTTTTCTTCACCATTTTCCTGATCAGTGGACTCTGGCTGACAAGGCACAGGCACTGGCAATGAGGTTATATGCCTGCCTGCCTCTGAACACCTAGGAGTTTACATTAGAGCATTCCACTCATGTATACAATTAAACCTCTAGTATGACCCATCTCAGATGGTGAACCCCCCATGAGCTACTTAAGGGGGAGAAATCTTCTATTTCTCATCTTCGAGTCTTCAGCTGTGACATATATAGTACAGTATATGCACATTCTAGTTGAAACTCGTGGTGGTAAGCTCCAACCCAAATCAGAGCTAATGATCTATCTTGGGATGGCTGCCAGAAGTGACAAGAATGCCATATTCTTGTGTTCAACAGGTGCAATCTTCACTGCCACACATGCCATCTTTGATGAAAATCTATTCCCCTAGTGCCCTAAATCCACACCTCACAGACCGGTTGGCCATGCACCAACTGATGCAGTCTTCCACAACCATGATCTACCATCACCGGACTCTTTGGACTCCTCAACTTGTATATGTTATGACTGACCTGGGTAGGGTTGAGTGTAGA
This sequence comes from Leccinellum luteum, assembly GCA_038091855.1. Lineage (NCBI taxonomy): Eukaryota > Fungi > Basidiomycota > Agaricomycetes > Boletales > Boletaceae > Leccinellum > Leccinellum luteum. The sequence continues at coordinate 5,203 of JBBPPG010001215.1, forward strand.
CCAGAGGTATAGCACTGAGGGTTGAGGGGCAGAGGAAAAAAGGACTCCCGATCAAGAGCTCAGTGTTAAGCACCAAACTCTCGAGTGCTAAACGTGCTAGCTAACTCTAAATCGAGGTAGCGATGAAGAGGGGGGGGGATGCTAAGAGGGAATGCCTGTTAACGTGGGAGTACGCTGTATCAGTGCTTACCATGTGTGACGATGTGGAGGCCTTGTCGGGTGTCGACTAGGATGACCGAGGAGTCGAGGTCGATGTCAGATACTTAGACAAGGGGGTTCCTCGGTAAGGCAATGAGACAAGGGATATACAATAACAAGACTGGAGTATTACGGTACATGTATGCTACCTTATATACTACAGTCTACCGAGCACAGACCATGCAGTAAGGCCGGCCCTAACCTGTACGCGTAAGTGCTGACTGATGTGATGATGTATTGTGAGATAGATCAGTAAGCAAGGGCTAAGGGCATGACGTAGGGTCACATGATCAATATAAATAGAAGAACTCGCCTCGTGATGGTCTGGACACCTGGACACATGGGGTTAGCTAAGTGGTTAGCTAAGACTTAGCTAAGTCAACCCTAGGATAGGGGCCAAAGCTAGGTTACGAACAAGGGTCGTAACACTCAGGTGGACAGGTGGAGGCTCATATGGACTAAGTGTTCCAAGGTCAAAGAGAATGCATATGGACACATAAAGAGACAAAGGGGAACCTCAATAGGTATATTGCAGAGAACTAGGCAGGTACTACATGGTAGTATCTGGTAGACTAAGATAGGGATTATCTAATCGAGAGTATGCCTTTATGTATATACATAAAGGAAGTGAGCATGGACCAAGACAAAAGTGAAAACTAAGGAATGGTCTGATGTGAAGGGAAGCTTGCCAGTGTGAGTGGATGATAAGAATACATATATGAGGCATCAGAGAGAAATGATGAGAAATGTTCAGGAACTCAGGAGAAGTGAAGAATGAGTAATTCACAGTAAGAAGGATGAGTCATGAAGCTGTGGATGACATATGTGCTAGATATATAAGAGATAATGGAGGCAATGAGATAGAAGTTGGAAGACTGGGATTACCGAGAAACCCAGGAGAGACGATAAGGGAACTGAGATCAGGAAACTGGGAGTACCAGGAGACCAAAGAGAGAAGACAAAGGAACTGAGATAATGAGATAAGACCAGGAGACTGGGGATACCAGGGAACTGGAGAAATGAAGAGACAAAGGGACAAGAGATGACAAGACTACAGAAGTGAGGTGGAGGAAACTGGGTGTCAAGGGGCAATAGAAAGAGAAAACAAGAGTACATGTGGGAAGCATAAGTGAGGAGAATAGAGAAAGCTTTGAGGCTACTGGGATGTGGCAGTGCTTAGATTGGGGAGGTGTGGAGCAAGAGGAAAAGATAGGGGAGTTACAATGAATCATAACACTATGTTCACAATCAATATGACTCTCAAGTCAAGGGTTGGATGTCTAATGCCAGAGGAGAATTTACTTCTAAGGCTTTTGTTGACTACATGAAAGACAACAGGACCCATATCTATAGTACCAGTTTACCCCATATGCTCACTAGCAAAATGGGCATGTGGAATGACTTATCTGAACTTTGTTCAACAAGGTGCAAGCAATGAGGTTACATGCTTGCCTACCTCTGAATACCTGGGAGTTTGCATTAGAGCATTCTGCTCATGTACAGTATATAATCAAACATCCATGGTCCATCTTAGCTAGAAAACCCCCTATGAGCTACTCAAGTGGGAAAAATCTTCAATTTCTTATCTCTGAGTATTCAGCTGTGGTACTTATATATATATTTCAGCTGAAACTTGTGGAGGTAAGCTCCAACCCAAATTGGAGCTGATGATTTACCTCAGCACCACTGCTAGAAATGATAAGAATTGTATATTATTACAACCCATGGGCACAATTTTTACTACTGCACACACTGTGTTTGATGAAATACTATTTTCCCAGTGCCCTAAGTCCACATCTCACAGACTGGTTGGCTGTGCACCAACCGATGCAGTCCCCCATGACCATGATCTACCATTATTGGACTTTTTGGACTCCAATGATGATGATGATGATGACTTCCATTACCTGGGCCCTGAGCCTCCCATTACTCATGATCTATCCCAAGAAACAATGTCTTCTCCATCTCTGCTAGCTCTGCCTACCACTCCAGAATGCCCTTGTCACCATGTCTGCACTACTTCACCCTCTCTAACTCATCCCCACTGCAAGTGCTAGCCTTCACTCCATCCTGACAATGTCTATGGCAAGTACTAGCACCTACTTGATCAGCTCTGCAATCTTGAATTGGAGATTCCATAGGCCCCAGAGAATGACAGATATGACCAACTAGTTCCTGGTGGACTCTTCATGTCTCTGACTCCATCAAAAGATGATGTAGACTACCTTATGTATATGCAGATATCTACTTGATATGCACAACTATTTGCTAGTCTACAATGGTGAGAACAGAAGAGGCTTAATTGCCTGCACTGACTCCAATTGGGGCCAGGACATTCAAACCAGACATTTGCAAACAGGTTTTTACCTAAAGCTTGCTGAAGGAGTCTTCCTGTGGAATTCTTACCTCTAGAAAACCGCAGCTCTCTCCTCTATAGAGGCAGAGTACATAGCTCTAAGCGACTACTCTCACCAAGCTATCTGGATCTGGCAGATGATGGGTGAGCTTAGCTTTAAGCTGTGCCTGTTGTAGACTCTTGTCTGCAACCTAGCCTTCAACACTAGTCTTGCCCTTAGTCCCAGCGCCTTGTATCCACCGCCTCGTGCATTCCTTTAGTGCTCTCTCCTAGCACTTCCTTATAGCCACCCGTGATCCTTTTCTTTATCTTATCATATCACATGACCTCTCCACAGCTACCATTCTAGCCCCATCACATAACCTTCCTCATTGTTACGACTTGCCCCTATCGTTTCTTTTCTTCGACTCGTTCCTCTCGTCTCATTTCACCTTAGTCATGTACCGTTACTAATCCGCAGCTTCTATCACGTTCCATACTGCGGATTACTCATTCCTACTGCGGATTACTCACCCGCTTCATAACCCTTTAGTCATCGTTCTATTCTTAGATTGTACACTTACACATCCGCAGTCTTCATGACTCATTCCATAACTGCGGATTACTCATACTCCTTCCATCGTGTTCCACGATGTTCCATCAGCTTAGTCATATGCCTTTCTCTTTACGTATATAAACCTCGCCATGCTATGTAGACACCCTAAGCTAGATCTCCTCTGGACTCCTCTGTACTCTCGTACTCGTCCAATCTAGCCCATACCCCTTGTAGCCACCCCTCTGCGGGAAGACCCTCTGAAAGCCCTCGTCCTGCTTTTGACTGGACGCTACGCTTTCCCCTTCGTCCCGTGCTAACCTCTCTCTAGGTTGAGCATACCCCTTGGAGGCATTCGACCTCACCTAAGTCTCGTGTCGCTGATACACTTGACTTCTCCGGTAGCCTTTGAAGCTACTCGTCTCCGGCGACTCTCGATCGCTCGTCACTCCGGCGACTCACCATCGCTCGTCTCGTTGCTTTAGGCAACATCCTTGATTCGCAGAGGCTACGCTCGTCTCTACCCGGGCCAAGCGTAACACTCGTTCCTTTCCTTATCTATGACATCAGTATTCTAGACTGCCTCATGGCTTACTCATGGTCAGTACACATTCCACTCTCTTATTGCTATTGGTTACTATATATGTTATATATGATGCATTGCATCAAGGGTATCTCATGTACCTTAGGGTAGGCTGGTAGTACATGGTCTGTGCATGTACCTCTGTAGTATAAATACCAGTGACCCATAGACTTGACTTCCCAGTCAAGTTCTATTTGGTCTTGCATCTAGTCCTCTGTATGGAGCCTTCTAAGTGCCTCTGATGTGATTATGGCTCATCCTCTCCTTTACTTCAAGCCTATAGCATGTATAGCCTGCAAGATGCTGATATGATGAATCTGGTTGGCAAACACTTATAGAGCAGCTGACCATAGATGCCACTATGTACTCTCCTTCACTCCCTTTATTAATGCTCACCACAGTGTTCACTACAGTGCCTGATCCCCATATATGGTGACAATCAGGGATCTCTATTCATGGCCAAGAATCCCATCATTAAAAAATGATTAAAGCACATCTGACTCTGATATCACTTTGTCCATGATACTATAATGTAGAACAAGATGATTGAGTTGTTTTATATTGAAGGGACTAAGAATCCCACCAACATGTTCACAAAGAACCTTATATTCAATAAATTCATTGTGTTATGACTTGCCCCTATCGTTTCTTTTCTCCGACTCGTTCCTCTCGTCTTGCTTCTCCTTTGTCATGTACTGTTAACTAATCTGCAGCTTCTGCCACATTTCATACTGCGGATTACTCATTCCTACTGTGGATTACTCATCCGCTTCATAATCCTTTAGTCATCGTTCTATTCTTAGATTGTACACTTATGCATCCGCAGTCTTCATGACTCATTCCATACTGCGGATTACTCATACTCCTTCTATTGTGTTCCACGATATTCCATCAGCTTAGTCATATGCCATTCTCATTACTTATATAAACCTCGCTACATTACATAGATACCCTAAGCTAGATCTCCTCTGGACTCCCCTTGTACTTCCGTACTCGTCCAATCTAGCCCATACCCTTGTAGCCACCTCTCTGCAGGAAGACTCTCTGAAAGTCCTTGTCCTGCTTTTGACTGGACGCTACGCTTTACTCCTTTGTCCCATGCTAACCTCTCTCTAGGTTGAGCACACTCCTTGGAGGCATTCAACCTCACTTACAGCGCTTTGCAATTCTCTGCGGAAAATGCATCACAAAAAAATCGTCGGCTAAGGCAGGACCCCGAAGGCATTGTCACGCGTGTGATTTGTGTGACGTGCAGCTCAGGTCTCTTTGCCCACACC
>JBBPPG010001216.1:0-10147 GCA_038091855.1 Leccinellum luteum
ATTCTGCAATATCTTGCAGAGATCCAGTCACAGTGAAATCACACAATCTCTGATGTCCAAATCTGGCCTGTGCAAGAAGGCTCTGTGATATCAATGCCTGTTGCTGGTGGAAGGCTGATGTCGTTGAAGAATCAAAATGAGCAATTGTGGTCTGCGGCACTGCAGCTTGTCAAGGCAGTGGTGTTCATGCACAAGTATAGTGTTGTCCACATGGACTTGAAGCCTCGTAATATCATCATCCCACCCGAAGGGGGTTGTATGTTCATTATCAATTTCAGTGTCTCCATTCATGTCGCCAGCCCAGATACTATGCACGAAGAGGTTATTGGTACGGAAGGTTATATCACTCTGGAAGTTTGCAAGGGGCCATACAAACTGATGCTGGCCGATCTGTGGAGCTGTGGCAGAACATTAGAAGAATTCTGCGCAGGCTGTCAAGTCTCAGCAGATTGTGTGGCACTTCTCAAGATATCTAGACAACTTATGGATCGGGATCCAGAGGCACGACCACAGATGTCTACTGTCCTGGAGCAGATATGGCTCTGACCAGACAAGGGGATGTCATCATATTGGCCATTTGGCGTCGCATGTGACTCTGTACGTCTAGATATCTCTTATATATTCTGCTACGCTTACAATCAACAATGCGAGACCTCCCCAGTGGTGTACATTAGGGAACTGGTGAGAGAATGATAATGGTAGATAATGATAGATAATGATAGATAATACATTATAATCCCTTGATCAACCCCCTTTTCAGGATTATCTAGGATTATCTTTCCTTCACCATTTCCCTGAATCATGACTAGACACGCCTAGACACCGACTTCCTTCCTCCCCTTAGCAACAAGGACATCAGATACCTAGCAAACCTTACTCCAAAATTCGCTGTGAACATCAATCATATTCTTATTTTACTTGTGTATATCTCCTATGTGGTATGTCTCCTGCACCCAAATGTATATTGCACGAACTGCCAATCTAGATATGCCACAGAATACTCTAGTATCATATGTACTTATAGGCTACAGTGCACAAAGCCAACAGATAATAGCAATGAAGATCACACAAACCAGAGCAATTCAGACTCGCTTGGCAGCCCTCTCTGACTTTGTCTGGGCAGTCATCAACAACTTGAAGGCAGAGAGAGTTTCCCACCATCAAGGACAACCGGTGGGATCTCATCGACATCCATCCCTTCTTTTTCTTTTTCTTCATCCCCTCACACTCATTCACAGATATTCACCCACACGACTGAGCATGCTTCCCCCCAGGCCAGATTAAATTTGAAGATAATCGACAATTGATAAACTTTGAACCCTCATAGATTTACGCAAGCAAAACAAAATACATCCAAACTAGCACCTACTCCATTGTCAGACATAAATGGCACCTTGCGCCAAGCACAGCTGACACTTTCGGAAACAGATTCATCATGGGGTGAAGCCAGTAAGTGATATAGTTGTGTCTATTGCTCGCACGCATGCAACTGCTCAAAGCGTCTGTATACATATGATGCATCAGATTATGCGGTCTGCTAGCCTTCTCTCCAGAGCCTGGGTACGCTCAGTAGTTTTCAACAACCATGCTGCTGCGAATCTTTTCGAACGGTATTGAGAGCTTCAATTACCTCTATACTAAGCCTCATTGCAGCCTTTGAATTGATGCTGATTGCGCACTGAAGTCATTTTATCTTTTCGACTTTAACAAGCAGTTGAGAGAGGTTGGGCTGTATGAGAAGAAAGGATCAAAATTTTCCAGCAGGTTTGGTAAAGTGTACTCACAATGCCACCAGAAATTGAAGCCCTGAGAGGCTCTGATTGAAATTGATCAATTACCACCACTGCATTAGCACTCTTTGACTCGGCTACTGCAGAAGAAAACGAGCCCTGTTGCAACCCCAGTCTCTCCTGGTACATGTTGCAGAATGCCAGACTTGTGGGGTTAGGGGAAGGCAACTCAAATTGGTTGGCAGAATTGAGATGTGGTTGCTTATGACCTATGACACAGTGTGGCAGAAATTGTTCAGCAGAAGACTGACTGAGATCATTGACTGGCATAGATTCTGGTTGCACGTACAGAGAAGGCTTGACCTTGTTAAGTGATTCTGCAGATTTTTTCTCCTCCCTTTCATCAAGCTTTATTTTGACTGTTTTGAAATCTTGTGCGTCATCAGAGCCATTTGTCTGCTCTTCGGATGACAGTTTCTGTTTCGACTTGGGGCCAACTGGCTGCTTTGAGATAGCCTCCATGGATCTCCTGGCATGCCTATCGAGAAGCAGAAACCTACCGATGGCACTACAAGGTCCAGGGATATGTTCTCCATGTAGAAGACCGCCAGACACCATTCCTGATCGTCATCAGGACCAGAGGTGGAGGAGAAATTGCTCATTGGGAATTTAGTTACTAGGGAGATTCATATGCAGGTGGGCTTACTTATTCCAGAGAGCCTCCATGCTTCCCGGATGATGGGCAGCCGATCAATGATCTCAATCAGGTGCAGTTGCTTGTTAAGCCATAGGACTCGACCACTGCATGAAGCGGTAGTGAAAAATCGAAGATGGCCCACGGAAGAGAAGAGAAGGGGCAGACATTGTGCTTTCAGCCATTTAATCAATAAAGCTTGACTAGGACTCCCCTTTGCTTCCAAGTGTTGAATGCTGTGCATGCAATTGCGCCGCACATTGCTGAATGGCCAGCCTGTTTCCATGGCAATTTACTATAATAAACAAGGTAGGCATTGGAGGAGGGAATAAGCTCTTGGCAAAGATTGAGGGCGGGCAACGTGAAATAGTAGTTCATTAACCATTCTTGTTGCCTAAGATAAATCCCCGTGTATTTGATGTCGGATACGAGGAGGCCTTCTAAGTAACTTACTAAGGGACTCTTGTATGTCAAAGAAATCGGCAACAACTTGAGCACTAAGAACATCCCTGTCGTGACCTCTGAGTCAGATGGATGATGGAGGTAGCCCGATATCCGTGGGAATATCTCACATGTAAATAATTCCATTTTTAGGATATCATGCATTGCAATATTGGTTTTCGGCAACATTTCCCAAGTCAGGATCCATAACTTGAATGAATTTAGCATTCAAGTCATCATCTATATGGAGAATGACTGTGACGAGCTAACGTGATTTGAGCAATATGGCACTTGGATGGCTCGTGCGCCAGCCTGAGTTGCTCAAAACAATTGATGTCATAGGAGGAGAGGTTGATGCGGCACTGACATTGATGGCAACTGTGAGTATGCTAGTAGTTACAGGGGCATTATGTGGGACTTATTCGAGTATGTACTAGTATGGTCACAAATGGACTTTCGAAGCCAAAGGCGGATATCAAGGTGGAGCTTGACGATACCTTATAGCCAGTTCACAGCCTGGGGCCACTCTCGGCTCGCTGGCTCAGACTGGGAATGATCAAATTTCCTCTCTCACTGGTCTCATACTTCCTGGACCATATGGAACAGGTATAAAGTGTTGCGCTGCATACTAGGTACTTTTTATAATTCTGTTAGGGTTATGCCAGGTTATACCATTGATTTACTAGGCTCTAGTAGACCACACATTTCAAAGGGTCTATGAAATGCGCACTAGCATATGAAAGTATGTATATATGTATGTGTAATATATATTCAAAAATATTAAGGCTACTCTCAAAGATAATCTTATAATATACTGTAAATCCATTAGAGATAGCAAGATATCACAAATTTAATTGGTCTAACTAGCAGTGAAATTTCATCAATAATATTCTCAAGATTAAACTAATATACTATAGTAGTGCTCTAAGAAACCATCCTGTATCGTGCATTTCTGAGAGTACCTGAAATGTGTGGTATAGTGTATTTAATCGAGAGCATCTGAGAAAACACCCTATACCACATATTTCTGGTGGTACCTGACATGCGCAGTATAGAGTGTTGAATTGAGTGCATCTGAGAAAACACCCTATACCGCGCATTTCAGATACCCCCTGAAATGCACAGTATAGAGTGTTTTTATGTATTACATTATGCTAGACCAACTAGCTATGAAAATTATTGTTTTATGTTTATTTATCTACTAAATGCTTGCTGTCAGAGTATTCAAGACCTAGTTTATTAGCCAATATTCATAATGAGTCCATGTCTATCTAATGCTGATCTTCGAACATCAATGTGATCTGCTCTTGGGCAATTCTATAATGCCTCTTCTCACATAAAGTATTCATTTTCAATCACAACAACTCCTGCCGCCTCATGTCCTGCTCATCTAGCCTTGCCGTCAGCATCTTCAAGGCCTTTATGTATGAGATTTTCGAGTCGGGTTTGCTTGATGTCCACCCGGGATGATCCAACTCTAACATCAACTCCTCTGATCTGCCAATGAGAGACCAAAGATACAGAGGTGGACACCTCTGGGCAGGCATCAATTTGTTCTGCCTTTGCTAACTGTTTCTGCGTGGCCCAGCAAGAAGCCTCTTTGCATCTCTTTGTCGCCAGGTCTTGGCAAGCTCTGCTCGGTGGTGTTGTGAAAGAAGTTACAGTGAGCATATGCAGATACCTTGGTAGTGTTGTAGCTAACGAACCTCACATTCCTCTTCTTTCTACTGCCTCCTTCGTTCCCTCATCATCTTCATCAGGATTTCCTGCTCCTCCGCTCTGTGGACCTTCTGGTGCCTCTTCACCTCCGCAGTTGACAAGCTATTCTCCAAATTGGTGAGGAGGTCATCTTTGTTTGTGAAGGTTCAATCATGCACTGTTGGGAGGGTCATTGTGATGGTATAAATGAGGCAAGTCTTCCATCAAAATTCCAGTTCTTACTATACTATTGATTTCCAACTCAGAACCCACATGGCCTGTGATCTCTCAACATGTGGTCTGATATGACATGGCAACTCTGACATTCATTCATAATATTAATGAGCTATTAACCCATGCAGTGTTTGGGCCTTTGGCCCAAACGATCCTAGTTTTTTGTGAAGGGCTGTCTGTATCCTAGTTTTGTATGAAGAGCTATATATTACTTTGTATGTGAAAGGCCTTATTCTAGTTTTGTGTGAATGGATTTGTCCTAGTTATATACAAAGTGTTATATGCTATTTTTTGTGTGAAGGGCTTTATTCTAGTTTTCTATGGAAGTGATTGTGTGATGGGCTATATTTTAGTGTTGGCTTTAGTATTTGTGGTCAGCCTGAGTCACACTTAGTAGTGTGATCAGTAGTATAGTCAGTCACATTTAGCAGTGTGGTCAGTAGTGTGGTCAATAATATAGATACTTTACCAGTCATGTTTGAATTGTTCATTGTTACAAATGCCAGTTGTTTAAGTCTATAATGTATAAGTATTTCTCTTTGCCTTTCCATCTCCAACTGCTGATGCTGCAGTAGTTCTTATTGTGCCATTTGCTGCTGTTGATAGATTTGCTGCTGTTGTATCATCTGAAGCCTTTGATTATGCTGCTTTTGCTGTTGTACCAGTTGTTGTCTTTGATGTCTTTGATGATAGAACTGCTCTCTAATTGCTGCTGATCTCTCTTCTTCTGCTAGTCTTCTATTCTCTAGTTGTTGCTGTAGCTGTTGCAATTGGAGTTGCTCCTGTTGATATCTCTGCTGTTCCATTCCAAGTTTCTTCATTTCCACTTGAGCAGTAGGTGGATTAAAGGAATGTGATGGAAAATGATGTACAACAGATGCAGTAGATAATTGATTTTGTCTTCGATTGCAATGCTGCTAATATGTATTGTTAAAGTTTTCAAGCAGATGGGATTATAGTCTACATGAGCAGGAATATATGCTGATGGAGCAGGTGGTAGTGGTGGCAAAGCAAATGGCTAATTATGGTATGGGAAATGCAAGAAGTGGTGGTGGTGGTGGTGGTGTAGCATTTTGAAAGTATGGATTCATTACTCTATTTCTATACATTTGTTGCATGTTGTGATGAGCAATTAAATGCCTGGGTATACCAGGATATTGTTGTACAGACACAGGTGAATATGTCTATAGTTTGAATTTAATACGATTGTCATATCCTAATAATTTGTTAAATATACTGATCACTAAAGCAGCAGATATGTCTTCTCTCACATGATGTGGATGGCGACAGTTTGAAGGAAATCCAAGTAGACATTGATCATGCTCAGCTTGGCAAGCAGCACTTTGAGCATGTTGAGGAGATGTAGAAGGAGATGACCTGATTGAAATATTACACCTGCATTCAAACATTACTGTATATACTTGAAAGTACTCACATGATACTTAGTGAAAGTAATCTTTAGTGTTCTAGAGTCCAAATCCAGATAGAAACAATCCGAGAGTTCTAATAGACCACAAAAAGTCCAAGGTCTAGATCAAATCTTGAGGCCTTGATGTCTTCAGAAAGCAAGCCAAGAATGTACACAATTAACTGACTTTCCTGAGTGTTGGCAAGGTGACCAGTTTCAGAATATGACAAAGCTAAAAGCAGAATACCCAAGACAAAATAATGGCAACTGCAGGAAGCGGTAAACTCTCTGGCTGTGCTCAATCATGTCTCTACTCTGTGATACCCCCAGACGTCCCACCCAAAAGGGCTTAGCAACTGGCAGACACACAAAGTTAAATTTGTGAAGCCAGGTAGTAGGGACTTGGCAATACTTCTTCAACAAAGCATCTTCATGGCACAACTCAAGTAAAGCAGGGATCAAGTGCCTAATCCTTGAGCTTAGACTTTCACAGATTTTTTACAAAGCCTAAAATATAATAAACATCAGTTCACATTATGCAAAATATATACATACCAGTGATACCACCAGCAAAGCCCAAGAAGTATCACTTTTACTAAGATTGGGATATACCAATCATTACTTTGCATCACAAAAAATAAGTATATACATACCAATAGCAAAGAGTTTCACAAAGGCAGAAATATAATCAATATTAGTTTGCATCATCAAAGATATATCTGATATCATCAAAAATGAGAACCTACTACCAGCAAAAGCTATTTTCACAGATACTGGAATATACTAACATTAATTTGCATCATCAGGAATACATATATACCTATCACTTTCATAAAGACTGGAATATAATAAACATTAGTTTGAAAGCATCAGAAATCCAGCAGGAAATACAATGAAATATACTTGATCTGTGATCAGATCAACATCATAAGAAGATAAACATTAGTCAATATTAGCAGAAATGAGTATTTACCACTATAGAAGGCTTGATCTCGTATCTTTTATCAGATTAATATCAATATCAGCAAATTTGGAAGCTAAGCAACATCATTTCAGATACTATACTTACACAGGTTGTAATTCAAAGTATTTCTGAATTTTTCTGGAATTTCTTGGATTTTTCCAGAATTTTGGGAGCACAGAATGAGGGAGTTGTAATGGTGGAAGTGTAGCAGAGGTAGACAAATTACATAATGGGATGCCATGACAGATAGATAGGTGTCATGACAGACAGGTGCCACTGGCATATGGCACACATGGAATTACCGAAATAACTGAAAATTATTGAATCTAACCAAAATAACCAAAATACGCATCGGCCCACTTTGAAACTCCATTGTCACCCGGTAATTCTTTAGACTACATCATTACATATTACATACATAATCACATGACAACATGTGAATGTGAATACAATATATAATTTGGTTGTTTCTTCTGTAAATTCTCCTACTACAATTATAGGCACATTTCTATATGTATTGTATTTTATACCTCAATCATGCATTTCAGGAGGGTCCTGAAATATGTGGTATAGAGGGTTTTCTTCATAGGATTATATTATTTACAATTACATGTCCGAGTCCCATTCATCACAGTTAAGGTCCACTTCCTCTGTCTGCTCGCCATCATTTTCCTCCGCTGCACCCTTGGAATCACATCAGAGCAACTTGAAGGCGTTGGTGATCACAGATGCTCTCTCACCCCCTGACAGGAGCTCCACAAGATGTTCTTGAGCAATCCTCAACTTCCTTGTCTCCTTCAATTCCTCCTTTCGCATTTCAATCCTCTCCTTCTTGAACACCACCCAGCCTATCAGGAAATACCTCCCATAGATAATTTATAGTAATAACAGATAATATGTATTATTATCTATAAATGTGGAAATTATCAAAATTATCACATATTATTATGATATTTAGTATCATTTCCATGAGGAGTATGATTAATCTAGATAATATTCTTTCTATTTCAACGTTTTCTTATATTTCTACATAGCCACTCAAAATTAATAGCTACTGGAGCACGGGGCATAATGGTATCATCATCATTGCCCCATCCCATCCCATCACATTGTCCTGCCTGGTCGTCGTCATGTCGCGTCATCACCCCATCTTCATCCCATCCCATGTCGTCAACATTGTCCTGTCATCATATTGTGGCATCATGATGTCGGTGCCACATCCCGTTGACATATTGTTGTCGTGTCGTGGCACATGGTGTGGCGCATCACGTCACACCTGTGTTGTCGATGTCATCGTGTCGTCATGTCACGAGTGGAGAGGGAGGGGGAGAGGGAGAGGGAGAGGGAGATGACGACGACGACGATATTGTCGTGACGGCGTCGTCATGATTGCGTCGTCATCGAGTCAGTCGTGTTATCGTGCGTCATGAGTGGAGAGAGAGCGAGGGGGGGAGAGTGACAATGATGACGCCAATGATGTTGTCGTGACGGGGTCATTATGATTGCACTGTCATTGAGTCGATCGAGTTGTTGTGCATCGTATGTGGAGAGGGTGAGGGTGAGGGTGAGGGTGAGGGAGGGAGCATGACGACAATGTCATCATTGAATCAGTCGTGTCGAAATCAAAAAGACCAGACCATAACTGGAAAAAGACCAGACTGGACTGGACAATCAGTTTAGTCTTTTGTCGTCCAATTCCAGTCCGGTTACCGTTTTTCATCGGTCTTAGGACCAGACCTTTAAACACTACTGACAATGCATGGTTGGTCCATCACCAGCTCTTTGTTCCCTGCCTCAAGTCTCTCACAACACCATGGACCAAGTAATGGGACAAAAGATGTGAATGAACGGGAGAAAATGGGTGGTGGTGATGACAAGTCAGGCCTAACTTTTTGGCAAATACCTTGTTTACAAGCGAACATAATGGTTGTACAGTTATTGGTACATGGGCTAGTCAGGACAACACGTTCAGAATAACATAGGAATATAGAAAGATTCATAGCACAAAACAAGGTAAAGGGTAGAGTATACAAAAAGGTATTGCGAGAACTAAATATCAAACCCAGATGGGTAGAGAATATAGTATGGTAGCACAGTAGGGTATGGCATGGGTATTGTACCCATACCCACACCCTCGCTGCAGGTATCTGACTCGGAAAAGCATGAGGCTAGTGTTGCATAATGCCCACAACCATGCGTGTTGTGTAATTGCTTCTGCATGCTGAGAGGATGTGGCGGTGGCAGCGTCATCATTTTAGCATTGTCATATCATCATGTGTCATCGCATTGGGTTGTGGAATCATGCTAGCATGCCATTGTTGTTATTGTTGTATTGTCGTGTCACTGCTGCCTTGTTGCCCAGCCTTTGCCAGTGCATCTGCATGACGTATCTGCAAGTGCGTCGTTGTCGCACTGTTGCCTACCATGCTGCATCAGCAGTGGCGTGTCATGCCATGATGTTGTTGTTGGATGTGGCAGGGACAGGAGTGAGGGCAACCATCCAGCGATGGTCATTGTCATCACATTGTCACAGCATTGTCATTGTGACACACTATTGCCATCGTTACTTTCATGTGGGTGAGGGACAGAAGAGGGAGGAGATGACACATTATTGATCATCATCGAGAGTGGTTGAGTCATCGTCACACATTGCTACTACCTCGTGGGTAATACCCATGACAGGTAAGACACCCATGCGTGCAGTGCAGGTTGGGTTGTGATACGTGGAGAATACCTGCACCATTCCCTAATCTGAATTTGATTCATCGATGACTTGACCTTCTGTCATGTTCGAATTGGTAGCTGCCACACCCACTATCTTGAACTCCTTTGATTCTTTATCATCACAGCTCCATACTGCCCACCAACTGAGTTCAATTTAGCTCCGTGGAAAGATGCAATATTGGTCACATCTTGTCATGCAGTTCGTCGCCAATAGAACTCTGTGATGGCTCTTAAACACTGCTGGGAAAGAGATG
>JBBPPG010001217.1:0-10146 GCA_038091855.1 Leccinellum luteum
GAACACTACTCGCAACGCGCACGCACATTGTTGCCCTTGTGATTTTCCGGGACGATCAGATAGTACCCGCACCGTGACCCATGCCATACCCTACAAGTCTCTGTCGAAGACCAGGGCCAGTTCCTGGATTCAATCATCGACGTGCTTACACAAGCGCTTTTCCTTGTCATAATATCCCTGCAGTTAGCACTTCCGCATACAAGTATCAAATTTTGTCGGTACAGCCTGAGAGTCCTACCATCCTTCTCACCAGAATACCGCTTGAAAGCTATCGATGCCATTGCCGCTGCGTATACCGACCGTTTTTGACTTTGATTCGCTGTACACGCTGTGCAACCTCGATCCTATCGTTGCCGTTCGAGACCACGAGCTATTCCCCCTAATCCAGATATTCCTGAGAAACGGGTTGCCAGAGTTCCAAGCATGGGTAAATACCCATTCTGCCATTCTCGAAACCTATCGTACGTTTTTCGAATGGTATTTGTCCGCTTCGCTGAAACGGATGTCCCAACTTGTACGCAGAGTTTGAGAAACCGCGACTTGAACACAAAATCCGCCTACTTGCATTTTCGTCGCTCGGCTTGAACCACAAACAACTATTAGTATTGTCCGTTTATTGTCCGTAATCGTAATTATCATTGTGTCTAAAGGCGGGGACAACCTCTTCATGTGACCTCAGGGGCGAACATCAAGCGCTGCGGTACGATGGACTCTGTTGAACCCGATGCATTCACTGCGGCTTTTTATATGGTTCAGTACACTTGGCAGCCCAATCGCTTCCCTGCATAAGTGTAGGTCGTAGGTCAGCACAATCTCGTCGAAATCGCTAACTCGGACTTTTTGACACTCACGATATCGTAACAGCAGAACTCCGTAGCGTTGCAGCTCGAAGTCTGGCAGTTTGTCGAGGTTGGGGGCTGCGGGGTGACGAGCGTGCAGTTGGATCCCTGCCAGCCGGTGGGAGCCTAGGCAATGTCACGGTGAATATTACGATGTGCGTCAGCGCTGCGCCGTGACCTCTCAGAAGACTGAAGATACTACTACTTACGAGCTGGGCTTGCTGGCAGCACATGGTCGTGCAGCCGGAGACGGCAGAGACGGCTCCGAACAAGGTAGACGTCAGGGAAACGATGATAGCGAGGGGAAGGAGGCGAGTGAACATCGTATTGGTTATGGGCGCTGGAACTGGGAGTGGACTGGGGACTGGGGAATCAGCCTATCCATCCTCTCGTCTTTTGTACTATCGCCGCGCCAGGGTTCCGAGTCGGAGTCTCCGACAGCCAAGTGAAACAGCCCATGTAGCCGCAGTCGTCGTCAACGCCGTACGGGGCCCGGATAGGTTCAAACTGTACAATATGATATGTCTACTGAGACGAAACCGGTCAGTGACAATGCACACCTGGCCTTCAAGCGCCGTGGAGGACCACGCCCGATGGGTGGACGTCTTAGACTGTCTTCGCACCCGAGGCCACCCGCTTGAAAGATGGAACACATTGAACCCAGTCCCAAAACTAAGGACGGCACTGCGTGCCGTAAACCCCGTCCATGGTGCTTCCCAGTCATATCTACTCCAGGACAAAAAACCTCTGGCACGCCAAAACGCGATGCATAGCCCGACCAAACCCGTTTGAAACGACGATTGCATATTGCGGCCCGTCCGGGGAGTACGATAACTTCGCACCTGAGTTCTGATCGGGCTAGTGCAAAACATGACACGAAACTTGACTCGGCGGTGACATTCTTCCTCATAACATTATTACTCAGATTGAGAGACCACTCAGCGACAACGTTTACTGTACCTAGCGATGCTAGTCGACGACCTGACCCGAAACAAAAGACGCAAATAAGCTCGGCGCTGGAAGAACAATGCATGTGTGTACAACTTGAACAGATTAAAAATAAAAAGAGAAAAAGCACCGTCACCAAGGTCGAGCCTCCGAACCACTCCCCATCGAACCCGATGAACCCTAACAGAAACGGTCGTGATCAGATCCAACGACACTGACGAGACCAAAAACGAATCAGTCAATAAGAACACAGAAATACTACCGCTTCTTCTCCAGCCGCCCACAGTACCACGCACTCGTCGACCGTCCGTCGACACAGCTCCCCGCGTCGAAAAAGTGTCCGCTCCCCAACTATCGGATCCCTGTCGGAAGACATCGCAGAGGATCGGTAAAGCACACTTCACAATAGTCGTCCCCGCATTCCTTGCACGACAGCTGCTCAGGCTGGTCTGATCGTGAACCAACATCGTGAACCAACATGCATTAGTAGAAACAATCGCTGCAGAGGCGCCCCGTTGAAAACTCACCCTGGCATTCGACACAGAACCTTTCCGCCGTCGGTCGATTGGCAGATTCATCGTCCCAGCCCTCCGCTGGTTGAGTCAAGAGTGCTCGAGCGAGTCGTGGTCGTCGAGGTTAAGAAAGTGACTAAGAGCATCGAATACACTCTAATGACATCTTCAACACGCGTCGATCATCATCTGCCGTGATCATCAGATTGTCCATATCACGCCCTACTCTGAGAGCAGGATTCAGAGTGTGGTATGGGTAGATCGCCTTGCCAATTTGGTCTGCCCAATCAAAATCCAACAGCATGATCTTATCTTCGACACGATAGATGTTCGGAAGGCGTAGATCTCCATGGACGTAACCAGCAAGGTGGAAAGCCTTGACGAGTTGTTTTAACTGCCTGGCCATCTCATCTCGAAATTCCTGAGAACCATCAAACCCTAGATGATCACCTGGAGGGTGATCCATTGCTATAACGAAGATATCTCTGGGAAGCTTCTTGAATCCACGAATGGCCGGAGCATGACCAAGTTTTGCACAGAAGTCGTGCAAGGCCGTCGAGTATGAACGCGTGACTTTGATGACAAGGTCCAGGTCAAGAGGTCTAGACTCAGCACGGTATAAGATCCGGCCAGGAGCGCTATACATTACATCAGTGATCTGGAACTTGATGGTAACATCGGGATCATGAAAGGACGGTAGATCTGTGATGTTGGGGAGAAAATGGTGCAAAAGGCGCGGAGGGGGGTCTTTGGAGAGCTTCTCTGCATCTGTTTCAATCCGAGCAAGAAAGGCCCTTGCGGCAATGAAGGCACTATGGAGTGCACGTCGGTCATCGCCACCGGTTGCAACGGAGACGCAAGATATGCCGGGTGTCAGAGGGATGCATACGATCGAGCCTACCCAAGCTAAGGCATAAAACGTAACGACAGGACCTAACAAATTACGATAAGAGGTGTTACCTCGAAGGAGATAATGGACATACCAACAACGGTCATGCCAAGCGCTGGCATTCTCGAACAATAAACAAGCTCTCTACGCACTTGCTGAACCTCTTTGACGGCGAGTTTATAATACATTGCCATCTGTACGGCAGGAACAGTTTTTGAGCTCGCATTCTCGTTCTTGAATTTCACGAAAAAGCAAGGTACTGGCTCGGAACGCCCATAGACGTAATGGCCATCAGAGTGGCCTTTGTCGATGTGGAACGCACCTATTACGGGCTTGAGTCATTCCTTCCGCAAACATTTCGATTTCATGTCTGAGGTCCGCAGTTGATGCTCCCATGACTTTGCTCTCGCGCCCAGCCCGGTAATCATCGAGAAATTCTCCGAATCCAGTATATAACACTTCGATGGGAGGGAGTTGCATATCACGAGAAGACCGGGCATCATCTGATGGTTCACTGTCCTGGTTTCTGATCATCTTGGCAGGACGGAAATCAAGGAGACGTTGGTCCGGTTTTGCCTGTATGTCGTAGTATTCTGAGGGGCCATAATGTGACGGGGAATGCTTTGGTTTCTTCGAGGCTCTCTTGGCGACATCCCAATCCGGTAGACGTTTAGCACCCTCTGTCGTCGTCTAATTAGCAAAAAAAGGTTACTTAGGGAACAAGCACAGGAGATTCACTCAAACCAACTACTTCCACAATAACGCATGCCGTCTTATTGAGCGGGACGTCATTGAACGCAGCCTCGAGACTTTGAAGATTTGAGAGTGGATGACCCACCACTGTGCCTCGGACGGTCTTGGAGAGATCTTCCTGTTGGACGTACGAGAACTTGTAGAGCTTAAGTTGTTCAAGTAATACGCCATCCAAGTGTTTGGTTTTCTCCTGTATGGCTCTAACGAGATTGATCACCATGTGTTGCGACGGCATTTCGAGCATGATTGGGATATCGGGGTTCCTGCGGGGGCCCCGAATCCAGCAATTGATCCGTAAGCCGTTCTCGCAAGCCGTTCTGCGTCTTGTGCACTCGTGCACTCAGACACCCCTGCGTAGGCAGATCCGCGAATGCCGCCAACAGGGCGACCACCGGCGCATAAACCAGATAATCGACCAGCTCATGGAAATTCAGTAGCACGTCTAACCCGCTGCACATTCGAAACGGCGGCTTGATCGGTCTCGCCGGAACCGCCATTGTCCTTGGTGTCGATGTTGCTCCGTATGATGATATGGACAAGTTCATATAACCCGCCCTCGCATGCTTCACCGACCCGGAGAACAGGTTAAGATACTTCTCAGCCGAATGTTTGTATAACATCGCCAAGGTCTCCAAGGGCGAGGTTCTCGTTCATTTCAATCATATCTTCGATGCCTCGGAACTGTCCGTCATCAAGACTCGGAACGGTGCTGAACTCCTCGACCACATTTTGAAGGATATTGTTGCCGAAACCGCCTCTGTGTACATCCCACAGTACCCCGAGATGGAGAGCTCAGAGGACATGCAATCAATTTCAGTCTCAGGAACAGAATATACAGAGTTCCCTCTCCAATGGCAACTCGTCCCCCAGAAAAGCATTTTCACTTGCCCGATTCCGAATCCCTCTTCTTCAGGACTCCGCGCATCTATATCGTCAGTCGCTCGCGCGAAATTCCCTGGTGTCTTGGATCACCGTGCTCGATTCGATACCAAAGCTCGAACCCGTCTCTTATCTTCCCGACTTCCTTGACGGCCTTCTGTCAGTTCCTATTAAATCAGTAATCGCTGCTCGAACAATTCATCTAGAAAGTACCTCCACCGAAGATGTTCGTGTTACTACCGAGAACATATTGGCAGACTTCCTCCGTAAAATACATGACACAAGCACTCTACGTCACCGCCAGGAAGAGAATGGGGAATCACCGGAGCAACGTCGAGTGGACAAACAGCTTCCTGATATCACACTGTCTCATTCGGAACGTGCTCCGTTTATCCGCGAGAATGACGTCACACTCGATCACGACCGTGACGCTGAGCTGAACGAGCAAAGATCCGGAAAGGACAATCGAACTACTGGTGGGGTGCATATCGCTTTCGACTTATCTCTGCTCACGAGTTGCAGCTTGGGTACCCCGCCAGGGAGTACGGATGGATTATGCGGCGGTAATTGATATTCTGATCCAGCAATTGGATGGACAACGTTAGCCGCAAAGTTCCAGTCAATCCTTTGTTACTGACCTCCATGTCCGACAGACGACGAAATTCAGCAGACCACGGCTCTAAGATGGCTTGCAGAATTCCTGGGCTTGTTGCATGGCAGCACATTATTATTGGCATTGTTCAAGTTCTGGGGGATGTGCTCGTATACCATCTGAGAGGCTCGTGCGATGCGACAACCAATAAACGAAGCATTTTTACATTCGTGCTGTGGTACATTCCTACTCTTCTATAAGGTGACTGGTACGAAATGGTTTGGGACGTATCTGTGGACGAAGACCAGGTAGTCGCCCGGCCAGCGCGATGGAAAAAAGCAAGGTTGGATTACGGCGGCACTCCCTCTTTGTCGTCAATGCAATGTCCATCATGCTCTCTTTGATGGAATTGGCACTCAAGTACTCATGATCGGGCTCATAACCTTTTGACCGACCCAAACAAGTACGATCTGGTCAAAAGTCTCTGGACCCCTTTTTCGTCACAAATTATCAGTGATGAGGGCCTCATCGACCTCTAAGAACTTCCTGTCAAATACTATGCTGCCCTTGAATGCATCACACCAGGTTGCTTTGATGCCGATGGGACAAGCAACTTAGTCTCCCTGGGTGAGCAGCGCCCGAGCCGATCCTGTGGAATTTGTAGTACACGAGCACCTCGCAGTCCTGTGCTTCATCATCACTATTTGCGCATTCAAATCGTGAAAGAAGGATCGATCTGCCTTCTCGTGATACAGTGATGCAGCAGCGAGTGCTCGTTCGCGCGTGCTAACTCGAAGGAGTCGGTCCGAACGGAGCAGACAGGTTCAAGTTGTACCGCATGATATGTCTGCTAAGATGAAAGTGAGAGAAAAACCTTGGAACCACGAAATGCAATGCATCATACTCGTTCGAAACAACGAGTTACGATGGCATGACGCCTGTTCGGATCGGGCTAGGGCCATTTTTTGCCTTATCCTCGACACAGCCTCGACTTGGCGGTGTGACAACCCTCACTCTTCGGGTGCAACCCGGTGCGCCCCCAGTCAACGCAAGTTCAAGTAAAAAATCGCACGCACGTTGCTGATGACCTTCTTGAGAGACCACTCACCGACGTGCGATGCTAGTCAATGACCTGACCCGAAACAAAAGACACAAATAATCTTGGCGCTGGAAAGACAACGCATGTATGCGTGATAAAGAAAGCACTGTCACGAAGCTCGAACCTCACCACTCCCCATCGAACCCGATGAACCCTAACAGAAACGATCGCAATCAGATCGCACGACACCGACGAGACCAAAACGAACCAGTCAACAAGAACACGGGGAAATACCGCTTCTTCTCCAACCGCGCACACCAATTCCATGCACTCGTCAACCTTCCGTCGATACAGCTCCCTGCGTCGAAAAAGTTGTCCGCTCCCGATCCGTCGAATCCGTGGCGGAAGAAATCGCAGAGGATCTCTCGTATACAGTTATCCACCGAACCGAACTCGTCGTCGATGTACGAGCGAAGCGCGGGGTTCTCTGAGAGACTGGGTATTTGAGAGAGGGTATTGCAGACGGGAAGGAGGATACGGTAGATTTGGGAATATTTGTCTGTCAATAGAGTCTGTGAGGAACGTGCTCGGGAATAGAACGAGAGCGGTTTACCGATGAACATGAGAGCGTTGGGAACGTTGTGATCGCCCATGTGGATGGCAGACGAGCCGACCCAGGACCCGACGCTTTGCTGAGCACGGTGTAGGATCGTATGCATCATGCGTAGCGTTTTGGGAGAAGCTTGAACTCTGTTCAGACCCTGGCCCGTATCGCGGAGACGATAAGGAACACTCTCGGATAGCAGATCCTGCTCCGCGAGCGACCACAGCCGAAACATGTCTGTGCGGACAACATCAGTCCGAGATCACGACAAGATCCGACGGAGAAGTACCATGCAAGATCTCGCGCCAGAGCGTCAGGCTCTGCAACACGTAGGCGTATTGCTTTGCGTGGTCATGACTGAGTCTCGCACCACCCTTGCCACTACGGATCGCCAAGCTATATTTGGCGTCTTTTGCTTGCGTAGCGTGAAAATGTGTTTTGAGGTAATGAATCATGCGTTCGCAAGGATCACGGTTGGTGCGTAAAAAGGCATGGTTATCTCCAATGCTGTACAGACACTGGCGAACCTGTTCCGCGTTGAGACCCTCGCGTTGGTACCGAGCAGCGAGCGTCTCGATCGCACGCTCCTTACTCTTGATGTCTTTTTGAATGTCGCGTCGAGATCGACTGTCGGCGTAGATTTCCTTGGTGGCAACGGATATGAGATCGTCGCGGAGGAGCTCCAGAGCGCCATGTTGCTCCAGCACGGTGTACACCGTTCGGATGGATTTCACGCAAGAAAAGCTAAGCATGTCCTTCACTTCAAGCGATTGGCTGTCCTGAACCACAACTTCCACATCAACGATTCGATCGAGGAAACCCACCCAGGCTCACCTGTAAGAGATAGATCAACTTTCCGTACGTCGTACGCATCTTGTCGGGATTCATAATCTTGTGCCGTCGCCCGAGCTCGAATATCTGCTGATAAAAGTCTGCGTTCCGTTTGAAATCACGGTCCGTGAATAATTCCTGTCCGAGCTTGTAGTCCGCAGACAAGACGAGCCCAGACAAGATCGCACACAACTCGCGGATCTGGTGGACGATCCGCTTCGCCTTGGACAGACCGAATCCGAGGGTATCAATCTTGTCGGTATACTCCGAGACTTGAAGGGCGGCATCGAGGAGGCGGAGGTATTTACGCTCAACGAGCGTGAGGCGGAGGGGGATGTACTTGGCGCGCTCGACGAACCATTCGCCGACGGTGGAACCGATGGCTGGATGGGTACCCAGAATTTCCGTGGACGGTCCTGTGGTTGGCCTAGCGGCGGCGATCTGATCGAGTTCTGCGTCCGAGTCGTCTTCCATCTGGGAGTCCCCGTTTGCCTAGAATGCAGTGAGAAAGGACTCCACACTCGATGCCTACTACGCTACCTCGTCCGTTTTGCGTTCGGTACTACCGTTCTGCGTCTTCTCCATACGTTTGGTCAACGGCGATCCCGAGATGGACACGACGAGGTGCTTCTTCCGACTTCCCTTTCGGTGCTGGGCGGCAAAGCACACTTCGCAATAGTCGTCTCCGCATTCTTTGCACGACAGCTGCGCAGGCTGGTCTGATCGTGAACCAACGTGCATCAGTAGAAACGATAGCTGCAGAGGCGCCCGTTGAAAAACTTACCCTCGCATTCGACACAGAACCCTTCTGCCGTCGGTCGATTGGCAGATTCCTCGTCCCAGCCCTCCCCTGCTGTCGATGTGGGTGCGTCTAGTTCTTGCTGCTTGAGTCCTGGGTGCTCGAGCGAGTCGTGGTTGTCACCGAGGATGTTTTCAAGTGAGAACGTGGCGCCACTATGAGAAGAACTTGACGGCTTCGCTGCCGCATCGGTGTCGGCAGCTAAGTTGTTGGAAAGTGCGTTCCCAACCATCATGATGGCATCCACAGCACGGTTCTTAGAAACAAGTGGGATGGAGTGAGCACAAGTGGTGATAGAAAGCTTTAAAAGCCTGTGAGTCTGTCACACATGCCGCGTGTACGACACGCTCCAGTACATAAAAAAAACGCGCTCGATGATTTCAAGCAAATACGTCTTCGGGTTGCAAACTATGAACAGGGATGATGATATGGTGTATGGTATATGTAAATAAGCCGGAGATCGCCAAGTACCCAGGGTTACCTCGTGCTGATCTGTGCGTGGTTCAGCTCAGACCGTGACGATCCACTCTATGTCTCGCTGCCAACTCGTTCCTTCCAGTAGTTCTTTTCCTGTGAGTTCAAGGATGGCAGAGAGTATGCTAGTAAGATCAAGCAGTAATGACGGAACTCGTTTATACTTTAAAAACCACAATGCGACGAGGTCTCTCGGACCCGGTAGTAGGTGATTGAAGGGGGGTTGCCGTATTGCCCCGTTTTCAACCCTTCAAGTTTGAAGCCAAGCTTCTCTGAGGAAAGCCAAGTTGATCCTTGGAGCACGATGTAAAGCAGTCCGACGCCTTCGAGTTTGAGTGCAAAAAAAAACATATCAGATTACTCACCAAGCGCCAGAGGTGACATTTCCTAGGGAAGAATATGAGAAGCTAGGACAGCGTTCATGGCACTCATCAACGCATTGATCAATTGCTCGCACAGAAGAAGGAATAGTACTGCGGGACGAGTTCAGTCGACGAGGGTTGATGAAGTGGTTGCGGTTTGTCGCGGGGACTGTTCTTACTGATGTCCTTGATGTGGTGTTAGTCTCCCGTAGGCAGACCCTTATGTAGTAGGTCTTCTAATATGATGTCACCTTACGTTCAAGTTCCTGTTATCAATGACCACCCTCGGTGACATCGCTCACCCTCGAATTTTCTGCGTGGTGCTACCCCGTCTCACAAAGCGCGTCGACCTAAGTTTAGGCCGATATATGAAACCACCAGATTTGTTGCTCAAACAGCTGGATAAGTATCTATAATCCGATTAATTTATGTAAGGTGGCGGTTTACAGAAGAGAAGTACGAAGACGAAGACGAATTTCGCGAACGTGCACGACGAGCGGTGCGGGATAGTCGTAGGCAATCGATGGAGACGTCAGAAAGGCTGGAGGGACGATGGAGTCTGGAGAGCATCCTTTGCAAACTCAACCTCATTTTCGAAGGTGGCCCGAGGTACTTCAGACCGACG